>JRUC01000510.1:0-18056 GCA_000806385.1 Leptographium procerum
TTTTTTTTTCGGACTGCAAGCAGCCACCATCACACTAAATCTACTATTCCATATTATAAAGAAGAAAAGTGTGCCAGAATGAGTTGTCCTGCGGGTATCTCGCTCCGTGCGAAACGATACGCCTTTGTGTACGATATGTACGAACTTACACTCAGAGTACATAGATGCAGAGCGTTATCATCGGCTATTCCCTTTTTTTCTGTCCGTGGGGCCTCGGGAGCCACAATCTGTTCTCTAATATCGGGACGCACAGAAAGGAGGGTGGGCTGCATTTAACAGGGGCAGCCGTGAACTTCATACCGCTTCTACGTCGCAGGTATGCATCTCCGTGTGAAGGTATGTGTATAGTAGTATACAGCAGGAAAGCAAATCACGGTTCGTTTATAAATACTCACAAACTCCACATTCAGTTTGTACTCGGATTCCACACCCCGTACAACGTATCTTATTGAGTGTGTTGAAACCTGCCAATGCAAGCTTTGCTGCGTTAAGAGATAGCAAAAAACTCATCCGCTTTACACTGACTGGCCGGCAAAGGACTGTCAGCTCGCACCTATGGTCTCACTAGGCCCCAGTTCGGCCATCTGCTCATCTCCTTTTTCCAATACTTCGAGTTGTACTTGGACACTTTGACCATAAGCTGAGGAGAGATCGCTGGAAAACGTATTGCCGGCTGTTATCTCTGTAGATCTTCCCTTGTTGCCTGCCCCACGTCTTGTGTTTCTTGCACAGAAAGGAGCTCCGGACACCACAGGGCTTTAGCATAAACGGTCCGAAGATAGGGCCATGCTTTGTGTCGCTCGTGTCTCAGTTTTACGGTTGTGTACCTAAGATACCTTACCTAGGCAGCTTTTGGCCACACACAATGAGACCAGCAGTACATACATAGTACATAGCAGCGGCCGCTTCTGCCACTACTGTCTTCGTAGATAGGAAGGCTTGGCAGGAGCTGACAGCTCCTACATAGTACATAGCAGATCTCACAATAGAGCGGATGTATCCGTTCCCAGCTCTCGCCGTGGACAGTATACGAAATATGTTAGGCTACCTGCCTTCTTGGCATTGCCGAAATGGGAAAGAAGCTTATAGACGATTATGCTTCCAGGTGGACACTGAGCAGTGCTGTCTGCCCCAATAGATCTTGCCCCATAGACATAGGAAGGTCGGTCCCGTCTTCGTCTTTGCCACTCCGAGGGTTGCCTCTTGGACTCCTACTGTTGCAAGACACCTACAAAACGCTCTGACCGGCTTTGGTGGGAGCCAATACAAGCACGGTGATTGTCTTGTAAGTACTCTGCACTATGTATGTAGGGCCCAGCTGCTTGCACCACTGTACATTCCTGCACCGGGTTTTTACCTTGCATAGTAAGTGAATAAGGCTGGCTACTCTGTGTCGAAATTCGAGTTATGGTTGACTTTGCGCCTTGTTGGTCTGTTGGCCCGGATCTTTATAAAGGGACCTTTTAGATCGGATATGTAAATGTGATAAGATCCAATAGTGTACTCGTAGAAAGGGCATCATATGTATCAAGCCCAACAGGCATACAGTAGTTGAGCAAGTTGAACACGACCGAGATCCAGAAGGAGAACCAAAACTAGAGCCGTTGTATAAAAAAGTCTAAGCGACTCTCGAGTAAGATAGGTTTTGATCCTATTAGACCAGTTTGGTACCATTCAACACAAAACACTTTTCCATCTAGCAAGAGAAAGAACACACATGAACAGGCTGACATCGCTGAAGGTACATGATTTGTCGTCTCGGACACGCACACTGTCCCGTCTCCCTCCTGTCACTCACGCATGCGCTGCCACCAGCAGCCGCCGCTGGATTTTTATACACTGCCGCAGGTCGAGCTTCGCCTCGCCACTCGGCACGTGTTGTCCGCTGGAGATGCACAGCACCGTCATGTTCTTATCGTAGCGCAGCCCCGGCAGCAGCTTTGGCGTGATCAGAAAGTACTGGCTCGCGTGCTCGTGGCAGGCGACATCCACCATGCGCTCGTGCATCATGCGCTCGTTGCGCGGGTCCATGCCCTGATTGATCTCGTCTACCACGCGGAACGGTGCCTGCGCCATGCCCTGCAGCGACATGAGGTAGAAAATAGTGCTGACCGCCCGCTCTCCACCCGACTGCCTATGCTGGTCCAGCTTCTGCAGCTCCTCGTTCTCGCTGGACGTTTTGGTTAGCATAGTAGCCAGGCTAAAAAGTCTCGAAAAGTGACGTGAGGATAGCATCAGGAACAGGAGGCCTACCGGAACTTCACCCGCACGTCAATGGCCCACTTGTCAAAGTCGTCGTCCTTGTGCACGCTGATTTCGCCGGCGCAGTTGATCTGCTCAAAGTTGTAGCTGAACGCGTCGTTGATCCGCCCGATGAGCTCGTCCAGCCGCGGTTCCCACTTGCCCCGAACCTCTGCAATCTGACCGCTCATATCGGCGTGGCTCTGCTCGTGCGTCGACATGGCCGCCTTCAGCTGTTCCATCTCCCGTCCCCGCTTCCGGAATGCATCTAGCACCGACGCATCTACCACGCGCGTCAGGTCCAGCTTGGCCTTCTCGGCGGCCACCTCGTTGTCCAGATCCTCGATCGTCTTGTTGTTTGCCAGCTCGTGCAGCATCTCCGACCGCTCGCTGCCCTCCTCCGCCACATTCTGTGCTGCCTCAAGCGCCTCTGTGCCCTCGTCCTTCTGGGCACGCATGCGCGCCTGCAGCTCCTGCAGTTTGTCTTGCTTCATTACGAGGATATCGGCCATGGCGGCATTCTTCGTCTTGAGCCCCTCATAGTCTGACTCGGCCTCGACCAGACGCACCTGGGCGTCAACTACCCCGTAGCACGCATCTCGTAGCTCTGACAACTTCTCAGCATGTCGCAGTACGGCTCGCACCTTTTGCAAGACCAGGCCGTCCAGTTTTCCCACAACCTCCAGTTGCTGGCTACGGATCCGACTGTGCTCTTCCTGTATGCGGCTAAGAACATTATTCTCAACTTGGATCTTCTCCGGAAGTGCGCTCCACTTGCTGTATTCCATCTGCAACTGGTTTTTCTCATCCCGTAGACGGTCCTAAGGCAATGTTAGACTGCACTGATATCATGGCTTGGTCCCCACTCCCACAGGGAGAAAAAAAAAGGGAAAAGCTTGCAAAAGAAACCGGGAGCTCACTATTTCAGTGTCAATATCTGCCATCTTTTCTGCCGGGACTGCAGCCTTGGCATTCACCTCCGAGAACTCCTGACGGAGCTCACGGAGCTTCCCGTCCAGCTCGTCTAACGTCCGCTGGAGCTCAGTCTTCTCCGACATGTCCGCCTGGCTTTCTGTCCAGTACCGGCCCGGTCGGATGTCTTTAACTGCTGTAGATACTGCATGTGCGCCGTATTCGCGACGGCGGCTGACGCGGTACGACTGGTCTTTTGATGCCCAGGTGGATATCTTGTCGTTCGTAACCAGCATATCGTACTGGTCCTGCCTGGGCTTCTCCAGGCTGACCGGCGAGCAGTGCAGGCGCCGCTCCGCACATAGCATAGCAAGCACCGGCTCAGGCCCCTCTAGGAAGTCCACCGCCAGGCCGTCTAGACCCAACGCAGACAACTCGTCTGGCGTCAGTGGCGGTCTGAATTGCCCAAAGGTTGTTGTGCATGTCCGTATCGTGACTGACAGGCCCATGACATCGTAGAACTGGTCGCTGAGCTTCTTGTGGTCCTGCACGTTTTGCGCCGTGAAGCACAGAAAGTCATCGCTTTGCAGCACCGACTGAACAAGGTTGGAGTATCGCTTGTCCTTGACTGAGCATGTGACCATCGGCGGTCCGAATATCTCTTGGCTGAACTGGCTCTTGTTCTCCTCAAGCCATTGCCAGCCCTGAGCCACCTCAGGGGCGATCCGTTTCAGCAGACTGACTTGCTGGCCGCGCCTCGAATCAAGCACGGATATGTTTCTTTCCACTTTGTGTTTCTCCGAGGAAAGCTGCTCGGCTTGGCCCTTTATTCGTTCTCGATCGGCCATGATCTCGCGCCTCTCGGCCTCGATTTCTCGCCGGAGGTGTTCTTTCTCTCGCTAGAGACCTGTCAGCTCGGGTTTCATGTCACGTATCGATACAGATGCTGCCAGGACATACAATCTTCGCGTTCCACTCTGCGGCAACGAAGTCTTGCGGCTTGTTTTTGAGCTTTGCTTCCAAGCTAGTGATTTTTTGCCGCGTTGTCGCAATCTCCTTCTTCTTCTTATCGAGGGCGTCTTTCAGGGCCTTGCGCTGCTCGATGGCCTCCCTACTCTGCTCCTCAACACGCTCGATTCCCTCCATAGCACGCACTACAGCCTGCTCAGAGTGTTTGACTGCGGACTTTCGGTTCTCTAACACCTCTGCAAGACGCTGTTGATACGCTTGCTTTCTGTTCACCGCCTCCAGCGTAGGTCCCAAACGGTCCTGGAGGGCCTTGAGCTCCTTTGTGGCAGCCGACTTCAGAGACCTGAGCTCGTGGTATTTTTTCTTGGCTTCGTAGAAGCGCACCAGCGGCCGGCAGGCCTCAAGATTGTCTACCGTTCGTTGGACTTCCTCCCGCTCGCGGAAACGCTCCACATCAGCCTGCTGGGCCTGATGGCGGCTTTCGAGGACACGCAGCTGTTCAGCATCGACCTTCATCTGATGATGAGCCTCTTTCTGTTCCTGGTATATCCGCTTGAGCGTGTTTTGCCATTCTTTCATCTCGAGTGGGGCAGCCGCCTCCAGCGTCTTTGCTAGCAGATCAACAGAGTTGAGACCAGCAAACTCGGCCACTCGATCCTGGGGTAAGAATTGGCACAGATTGTCGACCTGGATGCGGAGGTCCTGCATCAGAGCCTGCAACTTCCGGAGTGAGGTTTCCTGGCCGTTGAGCCAGAACTTGCGGCTGTTGTCTTCCCGGGTTATACGCAGCCGGATGATAAAGTTTTGTCTGTCTTTTGGCCTTTTCTGTAACTCGATCTCGACTATAGCATGGGCCCGTCCGTGCTTGACAAAGTCTCCGAAGGCGCTGGCACGACCCAAAACGTTGGAGTGAAAGCCAAGCCCGAGGCAGATGGCACACACCAAGGAGCTCTTGCCAGTGCCGTTAGGACCAATCACCATATTCAGGCTAGGGCCGGGATCAAATTCGGCACGCTCGTATGTCACAAAATTTTCCACAAAAACCTTGACGATCGCGCCAGGTTGAAAGGCTGGTTTGGAGTCGGTCTCGTTCTTGTTCTGGTCTTCGTTCTCGTGCCCTTTGCGTAAACCCTTCTCCGCCACGCCGCCGTCGTTCGTCGAATAAAAGGTCTCGTTCACAGCATCGTCTTCGTCCGACCCCTCTGGATTACCGGGCTCAATCGATGGGCGCATACGCTTTGCTCTCGGGGCGGGACTGATTGTGCGTTGGCTGTATTCATCTGCCTCATCGCCGGCACTAGGTTTTCGCCGGCGACGCAGCGATCCGCCCTGGCCGGCATGGGCATCTGGCCTTTCCGCCGACATGCTTTTGAGCGCCTCCGGCAGATTGAGATTGCCTGCCTTAGAGGCTCGGCCCGTTCTTCATCCTGTTTCTGGGTTTTTGCTCTATCGTACTTTGTAGACTTGTGCACTGTCGCGAAACCAAACGATACAATTAGAGGGGCACGCGTCTAAAGCGCGTCAAAATGTCAAAATGTGGCGGTGCGTTATGTGGCGGTGCTAAATTGGTGAGTTTTTACGCGAGATCTTCGTGCTACACTTTTAACACAGCTTGGAAGCATCAGTTGTGCCGCCAACGAGGCGGCATTCTCCAGAAAACTAGCTTTCACACGGCGACGCATATGTTCACTCACAGGGGCTCTTGTATCGGTGGGCCCAGTGAAGCAACTATCTTGGGCAGCAGCTATCCTTCCGGCTTATGTCCCACAGCTGAGCCTCCGTGACTTTAGACACTGTTTGTTCCCAGAGTGCGCTCCTTCTCTGCCTGGCATGCACAAAAAGACACCATGCTGGCGATGTCTATGGACTTTAATCTTAGCACCTACCCTGCCTCTTTTCTTTTTTCCCCCTTCATCTTGAGAAGATATAGGAAGGAGCTAGGAACAGATATCACAGCAGTCTGGTCAAACAGGGGTTGGCCTTGTCGTCCGAGGAATCACACTCCAGCAATCTTACCGAATTCCAGTGACGTCCGATGATCTTGTCTTCTGGTCGCTCTGGCTAATTCTATTGCACATGCCAGCCGGCGTGTCGGCCCTGGTTTTAGTACCCAGACGCGCATCTAGTCTTGCTTTTCATCCCTAGTAAGGCATAATTTCGCCTTTAAGAGACTTGGAAAATATGCAGGCCTCCTCCACTTTCTACCCATTGCCCATACATCACCACCTTCTCATTGGCCCCAGCTGCCCTTAACTCACTGGTCATCCCAAACTATCATTTCGAACCACCAAAACGCCCGCATTCCAACAGGCAAAGGTAAACGTTTCGCCCGGTGCCATGCTATTTTCCAGCAGGTGCCTGAAGGGCTATTTACTGCACGGTGCATGAGCAGTAAACTCGGTACTAAGTACTCGTACTAGTAGAGCGACCGAACTACACCGCGGGAAACACACACAAACGGAAAGAGCGGCCCATCATGCTTCTTTCCTGCTACTGACATTGACAACCGCCTCCCGGGCAACCATTGTAAGACAGGGCAAATCTAGACGAACGCGTGTTAGCATACAATCCAACGCGAAGCTCTTTTCAAATTTGGGCTCTGGGGATCAAAACCCAACACCTGCCCTCTTATTCCCATTATTCGCAATTCGACTTCTAAATATCTTGTTACTGGCAGTACCTGCGGAAGCCTGGCACCTCTAACGCAAGTACACACTACAGATTTCTCTGCTTCGTGTGCTAGCATCTCTCTTGCTACATATCCTACAGTCGCTCGACATTAGCTTCTACTCTCCCTCTCTCCCTCTTACAAACTATGCTATAATCTCTCTTTGCTTGCAGCTCGTGGATTCGACATGGCGACACATGTCAGCTCAACACGAACTGGCACACGTGTGCCTTTCGGTGATGCTACATCGCGGGCCAACACGACAAGCACGCCACAGCCAGCTGCAGGAACAAAGTACTCGTATGTCCACTACGAGACCGCCTCGCCCGTCTCTGTCGGGGCGACGTATGGTTTCTCGCCCTCCGTGGCCGCATCTTCTCCAACACACGCCCCCTCACCTTCAGTCTACACGGCGCCTCCTAATGTAGAGAGTCCGGCACATGACTATGAAGATGAGAGTAAGCGGAACTCGGCGGCTTCCAGAGACTCTCAGACCGCATCCAATCGACAGTACTCATCATGCGATGGATTTCCCAATAAGAAGTCCCACATTGGACCTTGGCAGCTGGGAAAGACATTAGGGAAAGGATCGTCAGCTCGAGTGCGAGCTGCTCGCCACTGCGTCACCAACCAGTCGGTCGCCGTGAAGATCATTGCCAAGAAGACGGCCCGCATGACCCAGTCGGGAAGCATTGCGATACTCGACCAGGTCGACAGCAGTTTGCCCGAGAATATCAATGGTGTTCGCCGTATGCCGCTGGCTATTGAGAGAGAGGTCGCCATCTTGAAGCTGATCGAGCACCCCAACATAGTCAAGTTGTATGATATCTGGGAAAACCGCAATGAAATGTAAGCAGCAAACACATCTTCACTGCCATGTGTTAGCTATATTAACTCGCATCACAGCTACCTAATTATGGAGTATGTCGAGAATGGCGACCTATTCACATATGTTAGCTGCAATGGTGCCTTGACGGAGGAATCGTCTCTTTTTGTCTTCCGCCAGATGATGAACGCTGTTCAGTACTGCCACGCGCACAATATCTGCCACCGCGACCTGAAGCCTGAGAATATTCTTCTCAAGGCTGATGGCCAGATCAAGATCGCCGACTTCGGCATGGCTGCTCTGCACCAAGGACCTCGCTATCACTTGCAAACATCGTGTGGCAGCCCGCACTATGCGGCCCCAGAGCTTTTGAAGGCTCGGCCCTACCGAGGAGAAAAGGCCGACATATGGAGCATGGGCGTGATTCTTTTCGTGATGTTGGCTGGGCGGCTTCCGTTCGACGAGGATGACATGGGCTACATGCTGGCTAAAGCAAAGAAGGGCATCTACATAATGCCTGCGCACTTCAGTCCGGAGGCAAAGGACCTTGTCCACCGCATTCTGCAGGTGGAGCCAGAGATTCGGATCTCTATGAATGAGATGTGGCAGCATCCTCTAGTGTGGAAGTACGGCTACCTGGACGAATTTAGCAGCAATAGAGCTGATAGCCGTGGAGCCGGGAGCCGAGGAGCATACATGCGTCCCCTTGACCTGACGAATATCGACACCCAAATCTTTCGCCAGCTCCGCTCCATGTGGCACACTTTACGGGATGACGAACTAGCTGGAAAGCTTGTCAGCAATGAACCAAATGACCAAAAGATGTTTTACTGGCTTCTCTACGGCTACCGCGATCGGCAGATGGAGAACTTCAACCCGACTCTTACCCATTCCATGAGCGACTACCATCACGTGAACCAGGTGTTCTCCAAAAAAGTGTCAACTCGTCAATTTTCGCAGACAAAAGCGTCTGGCCACAAGAGGAGCGTCTCCCGCTTCACCGTCATCTCAAATATCGCGGAGACGGAGACAGAAACAGAATACGGCACCACCAAAAGCTACGACCCGTACAAGTCTTCGTCGGTGATGCGCTCGGACGATGTACGCGCCGCCAGCCATGCTAAGATTGTTATTCATAGAACAGCCCCCGAGACAGAGGCGGAAGTGCGCTCTGCCGTCCAGGCCGAGACCCAGAGGGCTCGAGCTGGGTCGACGACCAAGAAAAGGGCGAACACCCATCACCGCCGGGGCACATCAGCGAGCTTGCAGGTTTCGAGGGGAACAATGAGTTCAATTCGCAGTATCCGGAGTATCGGCAGACATGGAGCTCCAGTAGTGCGTCCCGCATCTCGGTATAAGCGAGGTGTCAATTTCTCTCATGTCCGGAAGGCTTCGGGCTACGAGCTGCAGCCAAGCATCAGCAGCGTTAATGGTATCAAGTCCCGAGACGAGACGCTGCTCTGGAACGAAGATCTCAGCGAATTCAGCTGTAAAATAGCCAAGGACTTGGATGAAGCTTTCATGAGCTCATTGCTCACCGCGGATATTGCTGAAAATGAGGATGGAAGGAACTCGCCTTTCTCTCTTCGGCTCGGCAGTACAAATTTCGAGCATTCAACATCCCCCTCAACACTTTCGATTTCGAACCCTGTGCCGTGCGCAGAAAAGATTGAGCACAGTCCTTGGGATTCTCGCCCACTGCCACCCTCGCCACCACGATCTGACTCTGTTCGACTCGAGATCATGCAGGCTGAGGCTGACCGTGCACAACGCAACAGCCCGGCTGGCTCTGGACAGGCAATGCGCCCGGTCTCGACACCTGGAAATGCTACCCCTGTATCCCCTCCTTCCCAGCTAGAAGCGAGCGAATTGTCCGCGCCTCGTGTGGTTGTGGAGCGCCGGGTTGTATCGGCACCAGCCTACCCGCACGGTAGTATGGGCTTGCCGTCCATATACGAAGTATACGGTGAGAACGGGCAACGCACCGAGAAGGACAAGCCGCGGGCAGTTTCAGAGCCATCGAAGAATCCAGGCTTGAACGATCTGGCCAAGGCTGAAAGCACGATCCGTGTAGTTGTATCTCCCACGGCTGTTCGGACTAGGAAACCGGTTGCAAATTCGCAGCCGTTAGGTGTGCCTAAAAACAGCAGCAGAGCCAAGCCCAAGGCGCAAGTCCCGGAACACAACGTACACTATCAACACAACATCAGCGAGCGGCCCAGGTCTCGTCTTCAACATGAGTTGTCCCAACGGCAGCCGACAATTTTGGAGGAGGACCGCAAAGACTTGCAGGGCAGCGACTTAAGCTCTGCTTCCACTAGGATGTCATGGCTCTTCCGTCGCCATTCCAAGCCCGAGACGCGCCCTGCTCTAGTGCAAACTGATCTGGCTCATCGTGCATCATCTCGGGCCTCGCGCCATGCAGAGACACCGGAAGCTTTAGTGGTCAGCCTGCCGGAGGCTCTTCCTAAAAAGAATAGCCTTCTCTTCCCATTTTGGAAGAGTTCCAAGAGCAGCGCAAAGCTCCCTTCTGCCGAGGCGGACGACGAAAACAAGGCTAGCGGTTTGGAGAAATCGAAGGGCCGGAAGTCAAAAACAGTTGAAGATGTGAAATCCAAGAAGCGCTACAGTCGGCTGGCCATGCCTTCAGGGTGGTACGACGAGGAAGAGGAGCATGGCAAGCGCAAGATTGAGCCACAACAAAACTGGCTGGCCAGGATTTTCCACGTCAAGCCGGCGAAACGCCATCTTTGCCTGAGTGTTTCGCAGCGCCGAGGACGCCAGGAGACCGTTGCGCTTCTCCGGGAATGGAGGCAGTTTGGAATTCGGGACATCGAGGTTGACAAGGTGAACAACATTGTCTTTGCTCGGATTGCTGCAAAGAACTGTAAGTTCAGGCCTGCTTATATGCTCATAGTTACCAAAGCCGAGAGCCCATACTAACGTCAACTATTTGCAGATCTCGGTATTCGCGAAGTTTCGTTTGCTTGTGAGATTATTACAGTGATCGAGCATCGCAAGAGCAACCACCTGTGCATAATTCGCCTGACACAGGAAAAGGGCTCTGCCAATAGCTTCCACAAGGTGGCAGACACGATCAAGTCTAGGTTCCGTGAGCGCCACATGCTAGTTGCAGACAATCGCAAGGCTAAGATGATGGTTAAGACGCTGAACTCTTGAAAATTTTCCGAGTTTTTTTAATGTTTAATACGCACCATCTGCTATCGTTATTTCTGCGCCTTTTCTGTTCTGGTTTCCTTTTTGCATTGCCTGACCTCCACGGAGCTAGGCTTCTATTTCTTGCCTTGCATACAAGCAATACTTTTTCAGACTTGTTCTGTTCAATTGTTTCCAGTAATGGTTTTCTGCGACTAGCTCTCCTAACATATATTTGGCGTTGGGCGTTTGGTATTTGACTTTGGCATTTGGCATTTGGCAGTTGACTTTTTATTTATTTGCAATCAAAAGCTGTGAAGTACGAGTCTGCATCGGAGCCAACGGATACACAACGGTGCGAACTCTTCAAAAACCCTAATAATTGAATTATATTTCACGAAAGAAATGTGACACACCATTTTGCTGCTACATTTTATTGGAGGAAGTTCAGGGCGGTTTGCGATCATTGTGAACTACCTGCTGCAGAGTCAGGCATTCTTTTCCGCCCGCAGACAGTCCCAGAGTGACGTTAAAATGCGCTCAGCGCTGCATGTATGAGGGCAAGGCTGTCCATGGGTTATTTTGTCCCGATGCAAGGCAGGGAGACCTCGAGTCCTTAGTTGAGGCTGAAATATTATACCTCGTGTCACTTGTCTGATCTACCAATCCATAATGTCTAACTGATACACTTCTGTTGATCTTAGGCTGTGTGTTCCATCCATGGCCCCGGCAGCAATGTATCCGAGATTCCTCGACATCAGAGCGAAATGTGATCCCGGTTTCCTATACCCTCGGCCGCTTCCGCTGCGGCAGCTGAACAGAGACACGAGCAAGGATGTTACGCAGAGAAAGCCGCCGCGGTTTTCGACTTCGTATAAGACGATGCCGGTTTGCAAGGGCCAGGGCTGGATTTATTTTTATCTGCAGTTTTTTTTTCTGCAGTTTTTTTTTCTGCTGGGACACACAAGGTGAGGATGATCGGAATGCCTGTACGACCCGATGCCCCGGCGATGCTTTCCCTGGGGTGCAGTCAGCTTTCGGACCTGGCGGCTCAGCTTAGATGGTGAAACCAGGCTTGCTTTCGCCTGGCCCTCCCCGGCTTGTCTATTTCCTCCACTCGCAGCATCGAATGCCTCCGGTTCTGAAAGGGTTTGGCGGCACGGGCACTGAGATACGCGGGTACTACTTCGAACTATCTCTGGGATCAGAGACAGGGCTGCAACGACAAGTATAAGAATAAGAGAAGGCCTAGACATTCTGTGTTTTATCGGGATATGATCATTTATAACGGCACTGGCTCAAGTTCTTTTATTTTGCAACTTTTGATTTGCATCTTTACATGCTCCCGTGCAACACATACAGCACCCCGCCATGCATATTTCTGCCCCATGTAGGTCTCGTCAGACGCAGATTTACTCCATATGGGGGGAGAGACAGGTCACAAAGATGGATTCGTACAGAGTAGCAGGACAAATACACAACGCAGTAATACGCAATCTCTGGTGCAAAACCATTTTGCCGCGAATGCTTGCGGGACAAAGGCTAATGCAGGAAGGAGAGGTACTGGCTCTACCCTTACATTCACAGACAGAAAGCACGGACGTAATATGGGTGTCTTATGAGACTCTCTGTGGTTTTCACAATGAGGCCTCTGTAGAAAGCTTCAAACGCAACACAGCGATCGACAGCCGCAGTTGAAATTTCTGCCTCGAGCGGAGACATGAGTAAGAAAAGCGCACATGGAATCTAATGCATCGCTTCTATTGTCCCCCCCTCTATCATCTAGTCAACTGCAGCAGAATGGGCCGCATACTTTTGACAGGGAGCCCGTAATGGAGACCAGCTCGAATCTTTCCAATAGTGACCTAAGTCTATTTATTTTTTAAAAATTTCCATTCTTCACTGCCTACCAGGGACCCTGCTTTTCTTTTGAGCCGTTGATTTCGATCCTCCAATCACTCTCTCTCTCTCGCGCGCGCGCGCGCGCGCGCCCACCTCGGCCTCGACAGCCTTACGCGCTTTTTGGGGAAATTGAGAGGGATTCTCAGCTGGCAACGAGTGGAGAGGCACATTTACTACGGAGCACTACAGCCACTCCAGACGATGGGCGTTTGCAATATGCAGTACCCCGTGTGTGCGCGTCGGTCCCTTGGGCTTAGTTCCGGACCTGCACCAACAAGAAGCAAATAAGAACAAAAATGGAACGAAGATGAATTTCGTCACTGGAGCTCTTTGCGCTAGCAGCAGCATGTATTTTACTCTGTACCTTACGGAGCACAGGGTCCTTGTTTTTCCCTTTCTTTCCGCAGACGCGGAAAGGGACTGGTGGATAACCGGATGCGAGGAAACCCAGCGACATTCACGAGATACTACACTTACGTGTGACAGTGTCAGTCTCCCCCATCTGTGTACAGGTAAAAGGTACATGCAAATTTTTTTGCTCTGCTTGTGGGCCGTGCATAACGTCCAACTATGCGGCTGAGTCCGATTTTTCTTGGGACAAGCCCTTGAAGACCCGGAGCGAGCCTGCAAGTCAAGTAGCTTGCATGTGAGATACGAGCGCCGGCGTGCTTCTCTGCTCGTACAACCGATGTAGGTGAGTCCGAGCATCCTTACATGCATTGTAGGACGTACTAATAGGATTTAGATTTGACTGACGTATTGAGCAACGTATCTTGCTTGTACGATACGGATATACAAATAGTACGGATTACTCCCGTACTGTTAGTGAGAAGGTTAGCCAGCCGCCCTTATCCCAGAACGGCTAGGCATTCTCGTTCCCAGGCCAGTAGGAGAGGAACGGATTCCGCTCTAACGAACAGTGGGCCGGTCTAGCCCATCCTAGCATACATACATCCTACTATGTACGGGCCTGTGTACTTTACATGCTATTCTTTTATTACAGTGCATTGCCGCATGGGCTTGTCGTGCTTTTGTGCTTTGTACGATTAAGGCCGAGTTGCCATGCCACAGGCCTCGAGACTCTCTGGCCCAGGAGGATGGGAGGCCCAGACAACGACGAGTATGCATAGTAAGAGACAAGCAGGAACGACGAGAGACAGCTAATGCACATTTCCAGGAGCTGGGCAATGCTGTGAAACCTGCTAGAGAAGAGGGGGAAGGGGAAGGCAAATTTTTTTTTATGATATTGGTTTTTCTTTTCTTTCATAAAGAGCAGCAACAGGAATGTTTACTATTATTCCTTTGCTGAATTGGGGTTGACTCGTTTAAAAATGCCTAAACTAGACGGGCCTGTAGACGCAAGTCGTCGTATCGTACGGAATAAACAGGCCCCCGCCCTCCTGTGGATATTGGCCGGGCCTTCGCTCTGATAGCTGAAAGAGGGCATCACTTCGTGGTGACTGGCGTCATCATGCCACTGGTGCCTTTTAAGTACTCGTAGTACTCGTAGTAGTGACACATTTGTTACCAAATATCCTTTTCTTCAAGGCGGCTGGTGCCTCGCACAGATGATCTCATGGGCCGACTTTTATTTATTTTATTTACTGCTGTTTTCAATACTATGTGTCCCTCCCCCTGTACACACCACGAGTAGTAGAGTAGTAGTAGTAGAGCCGGCACAAAGGTTCTGTTCGCCAGATGGTGCTCAGTGCACCGAGCCGTCTGCCAGAGTTTTTCTTGGCGCAGCGCCCTTGCCACCTGGCAGCCATGACTTTGTGGACGGTTTAGAGGGACTGGTGTGGGGGGGGAGGGCAGGTGTCAGGAATGTCTTTGTTCACAGATCAGGAGATGCAGAGTGAGTTCCCTAGACCACGATACGCGCGAGGCGTTTTACACTTGTAGCTGCCGCCTTCATCACAATGCCAAATGCTGGGATCGACGTATAGTTAGCCGAAATGGTAGGGGAAAACCTGGAGATGCTGCTCACTTGCTCGCTGCTCACTGTCAAAGAATCTGGACTGGCCCATTTGCCCCGTTTGCTGGTGGACCCAAGAGACTGCACCAAAACACGCCGATCCCGAGCTGTTTAAAACACTCTTTGAAAATGGCACCGTTATAACGTCCGCCCACAAAACTCCGTACTTGTGCGCAAGCTCAGAAGCCTCTAGTCTGTTCTTGTCTGTTCTTGTGTGTCGTGCTGAGCTTGGCTTGCGTAAGTGGACGAGAAAGCCATTCCCCAGCCTCGCTGTACCCGCAGACTAGAGGTCCCTCAAACAAAGTAATGCTCACCGCCCCTCCCTTCTGACAAGAGCATGAGTCAGCAGCCCGCAGCGGATTTACCCACTGAGCGCGTGCCCGTTTTCTGGCATTTATACTGCTGTGTACGAAGTATGTATGTGGGATAATAATACCCATACGAGCATATATTGCGACAAGGCACCCCCCCTCCTCCTCCCCACATGATTGGTAGGATATCCTATTACGAGTACTCGTGTGCACTCGTATATCTCGCTTTGGCCTGTGTTTTGTGCATTTCCAACAAGCTGACGTCCTGCAGCTCTCGTCGTCACAGCAAGGCTGCGTAGGTAGCTACTATATATGTAACTGTGTACGGTACCCGTAAGCTACATAGTATGTGGGAGGGATGCAGTTCCTACATGGCAGCCTGGGAAAGAAAGTAAGATACATAAATTTATTTTACCATGTAGGAAAATTAGAAGAGTATTACTGTGTAGCTTGAAGATGGTGGCCCATTCCTACCCTAAAATAGTGCCAATGCATCCTATAGTGGTAATAAATTGTCTGCACCAAGACACATTCTGACAAGGGGCTGCATGCTTGTCTTTTTGGTCGGCGAACTGTGCAAATATTCTTGTATGAGTACGTCCCGAGACAATTTCAATCCATGGAGAGGTCACACGTAAGAGAAAAGCGTTTACGATGCACTAACCAGCACAGCCCAGCAGTCTAGCAGTCTACATAGTAGCAGTCCAGCAGTCTAGCAACCCAACAGCCAGCCTAGCATGCATATCTTGCATCGTAGCAAGATACATAGAAGCCGCCTGAGAAGTTCATCTGGGCCTGGCTGAGAAAGGCCAGAAATTCCGAATCCGTCCGTATCTGTACTGCAACCCCGAGTTGCGACTCTTTTGACACGACTTGTGGCCTTCCTTGCTGCAGCGAACAGGGGCGTAGGCTCCATCAGGCACGTTGCGATTGATCAACGAGCGCGGAATAAAAAAGAGAGAAAGAGAGGCGACTAGCAGCCTCATGGGACCCCACAGAGAGGATCTTTCAGCCCAGAACCTACTGCGACTAGTATGTGTACAGTACTCTCTGTTACATACGAATTACTCGTACGAGTAGAAGTATCCTCCATCTCCATAGAACGATACGAGAACGATGTGATCGACAATGAGCAGAAAAAAAAAAGACAGCACGCAAGCATTGCATGGCCTAAAACATTAGTCCTCCTCTAGTAGATGCTATGTACAGCCACATCTCCCAAGAAGCTGAAAAAAAAATCAGGATTGTGCCATGTGCAGAGACGCCCGACCCAGGGGGAAGACGGAGGAGGGGTCCGACAGACGGCAGAGGCGTCAGCGTTGGCGGCAGGCGGCAGATATGCAGAGGGCTACCCATCACCGGTAGGGGGGGGGGAGACGACAGGGATGATTGGAGGGGGGTGTGAAAGGAAAAGAGGAAGGCCAGCAGGCAACAGACAATTACAAACAGACAAGCTTTGACGGCCAAATCCTACTCTAGACGTACTCATATTACTGCTCGAAACAACAAAGTGGCTAGCTAGGCACTTTAGGTACCAGAGGAAGAAAAAAAAAAGCGCAAACCCAGCTCAGGCAAAGAGCAGAGAAAGAGAGAGAGAGAGAGAGAGGGAAAAAGACAGAGAAAGACAGAGAAAGACAGAGACAGACAGAGGTGAGGAGTGACCAGTTGCCATTCACAGCTTTCCAATACCTCTCAAGAGGCAATCTCAGACGGGCCAATGGCACTAGCGGGATACCGGAGCTACGAGACAGCCCCATTCTTCATTCTCCGGACCTTTTGTTCAACAGGGCCTAGGCCCTTTCCCACATGGCTAGAGCCCCCGCTCCCATACATTGTAGGCAGCGAAAGAAAGTGTTGGTTCTATCTACGACAACTTACGATGCCAAACATGCGAGCAGGGGGAGGGGTGGAGAAAAAAGCACGCGCTTGACAGAGACAGACAGACGGGCAGGGCAGACAGAAAAATAATAAGACAGAAGGACAGAAAGACAGAAGGACAGAAAGACAGAAAGACAGACGGGCAGACAGGTAGATACAAACACAGACACAGAGGGGCCGCACAGTCCATATGATATGCGTCCTTTAGCACTCTGGCCCGCTCTCCCGGCCGTGCTCTCTCTCTCTTGTGCGCTCTGTCTCTCTCAATCTGCCACGAGTTGGCTCGGCGGACAGCCCGAATGCGACAAGCAGCGTTCCGGACCTGCGGTAAGGCCTGTCTTCGAACCACAGGGGAATAGAGTTAAAGCGGTTGCAAGCTCTCCCCCCTCCCTCGGCTACTCGACCTGAGCGCCCTTCGGTCGTCTCGTCGACTTTTCCTCTGACCAATCGTTCTGCTCTCCTTTCATTGCGTGTGATCCCCCCCTTCCCCTTTCTCCCGGACTATCATGTGCCTAGACCAGCCGTCACGGAGAACGCCGTGAAATATCGATTGCTAGTTCACGGCCTGCAGAGAGCCAGACCCTCTCGGCCAAGGGCGAGCCAGTCGTGTTGTGCAAATGACAGCTATTCTCTCTCGTACGAGCCAATACCCGAAACTATCTTACTACTGCTAGAAGCTGTTGAGAAGCTACCTAGACCGGCTGCCCATCCTATTCGTACTTTCCCTACTTCAACACTTGCATATTATTTTGCCCTCTATATTTTTTCCATACCGCTGGCCCGTTTTTTCATTCGCCGTACTTCGTACTTTCCCCGTGATGTAGCACAATCCGCATACCGTGAGAAGGAATGACATACTCGTACGCTCTTGCCTAGAATTCTGCTGCTGCACCTCTTTTTCATTTTTTTTTTCATTTCAAAATTTTCAATAAATGAATTGTTTCGTAGAACAGCGCAGGCCATTCATAGTTTACTGTACGGAATCTGGTTTGTAATTGTCGGCCAAGAGAAAAACACCCATCTGAAGCTTCATCTGAACGGATTCTGCCGCTTGTGATTCCAGCTTTTATGCCCACCCCCAGACTCTGCGTCTTGACGCCCACTCTACAGTACGACTAGTCCCATCTTTCACACCCCCCCCTTCCCATCCACCCCTACAGAACACCCCTGTCTTGCCTGTTCCTCCCTGTCCACTTACTTGCTCTCTCTCCCTCCCAC
>JRUC01000509.1:0-18062 GCA_000806385.1 Leptographium procerum
TTCTGCCACGAAAAGCCGCTCTGACTGCTGCTGGAGAAAGCGAAGGAGCCCTGACGAAGGCACGGGAAGCCGAGAGGCTGGTGGTCGCATCGCGTCGGGGGAGGGGTCCAGCCCATAGGCAGCACTCTGCCGTTGTGATAATCTCGGCCTGCGCCTGTATTTCTTGGGTGTCTTTTTGCAGTCGGTAGACCCTTTGTGTTCCTGGACTCGGACCCTGTTCGCCGCTTCTTAGGCAGTCGTCATCGTAGCTTCCTTTGATCTAGGAAATTCTTCAGCCCGTCGATCGCGGCTGCTGACGGCTGGCGACGGCTGGCAAACTTTTTTCTTGTTTTTTTACAGTGGGTCGTCGTCCACTACCGTATCGGGAAATGTACCCAACCAACCTTGCCCATAGACACTGAATTCGTCACTTCCACAGCGACAGCCTTTCTACCAATGTTTTTCCAGGAGTACGAGGGTTTTCTATGCTGTGCTTGAAGCCTCAGCTTAGAAGAATACTCTGGCTTTTAGGCCTTTTAAATTTATTTCTGGTTTTGTCTGCTCGGCTGCCCTAGAAAAGGCTATCGCTGGCCGTTTATTACCCGATGGCCAGGAATGGAAAGTGAAGCAACTGCCTGGAGATTGAGCGCCACCTCATAAAAGCAGCCGCAGCAGACTTGATTTTTTATATGCTCGTCTACACCCCGACTCTCATATCGCATCCGCCAGTTGCAGTCATATGGCGCCGACGCCAATCATAGTTCGCGGCAAACGGAAACGGCCCCTTTTCTCAAAGACAACCTCCTCCTCCGCATCGCCAGCGCCTCCTCGGGTCCGGCGACGTCTCAAGCCCCGGCCGACGCCGTTCGACAGCCGTCTACCGTTCGAGATCCTGGAGCGCATTTTTCTTCTGTCTGAGAATGTCAACCTTGCCCGGGCTAGCCCGCTGCTCGGCCTCCGGCTCTCCAACCGGCGGACGCTCGTCGAGCTGGTGATTGCCGCATTCGGGACGACGTGGAATAACGGCGTCCGGCAGATAGCAGACGACAATAGCAATCCTGCATTCCAGGTAAAAAAAAATACCCAACTTGAAAAGATCGCCTGTCTTCTTTCCCCCATTCCTTCTAGCTGACATACCTGCAGTCTGCCGTTATTGCTTGCCCCTGGGCCAAGACAGCACTGCTTCTCGATGCGCAACAGCTTTGGCTCCGCCGTCACAGCCCGGCCAGGTACAGCCACGTTCTGGTCAACCAGGAGACTTGGGCGTGTATGACAGCCGCCACTCACAACCGGAGCCAGCTGCAGGCTCTCATGCGCAGCCACGAAGAGTGGGGTGGCTGCCAAGGAGCCGAGCTGGCCGCAGTTGTCCCTCTATCCGTATTGTCCCCAGTGCCAATCTGCTCAATCGCAGAGATTGGTCCAGCCCCCGCCTCTGTTGCCGCGCCATGGTCGCATAACGTCCACTCTTGCTTTAATCTCGAGGAGGTCGCGTTTATCTACAAGACCTGTCCTGAGTTGTTGCAGTGGCAGCCATTGCCAGCGCTGAAAACGAGCGTCAACGATGACCCCTTCTTCCCTTCGTTTTACGCACTGGAGTCCATAGCTCCTTCCAGGCGCAGACCTCGCTGCACGCCTAAAAGCATCGCCCGCGTCGATGTCAACTGGCTGACCCGCATCCCAGAGCACCTCTTGCTCGCAGGAGGACCCTACGACAGTGGCGGCAGCGAGGCTGCGACGCGCCAACGGCTGCGAGACGTTTTCGACAAGCTCTTCTGGCTGGCTGAGGGCGGCGCGCGACTGCAGGCCGCCGACAGCTGGGAGGTGACGCACCAGGGGATCAAGCACTTGATGCAGATCGACATGGCCGCACAGCAGAAGGAGGACGACGACGTCAAAGAAGGACGGGCCCGTGAAGAATGTCTCAACAGCTACAGCGGCGACAGAAGTGCCGCCACAGCGGCTCGTCTCAGCTACAGCACCGACGTCCTGGTCGCATCTGTGATTGGGCTGTTCCACAGCCTCGGCGTGTTCTCGAAGCAGTGGCCCACGCTGGTGGTCGAGGAGGCTGTCCGGGGAGTGCGGGCACGAGCGGCGCGCGATGGCCGGTTCCGGCAGTCGATAACCTGCTCATGCCTTCACCGGGTGCTGCAGATGGAGCTACCAGACAGCGGACTGCTCATATGAGAGATGAGAGGAAAAAAGGTAACTAAGCAATAGGCGGCAACTCCACATCCCCACGTCTTTGCGTCCTTTCGTCTTTGCATGTATGTAGACAAACGAAGCTCCACCGCCACAGCTGTAGTGCCCGCAGCACACCACTAACTTCCTTTGTCCAACCCAAGGATGCAGATTGCAGTAAGCTCAAGCTTAATATGTAGAAAAACCAGGATAACCGTAGCAGAACTACTCAGTGCATCGCTCTGATGAATTACTTGTGCTTGAATCAGGCACTTCTATTTTGCATTGGCCAGCTGGGGCTTGCAAAACGCATCGGTTTGAGGTATCTTTCCCCCCTTCCCGAACAATTTTCCTGCAGTCGTGGTTCGACCATGTTATGGCCCATGACCCGCTAGTTGTACTTCAAAGGGAAAGCTTAGCTACAAAAGTGGTCGCTAACTAAGTAACACCTGATCGGTTTGCTTGTAGTGGTGGCTGACTAACGGAGCAGCCGAGCAGCCGGTGCCGTTAAGAGTGTACAGTGACCTCGGGTAGTGCGGCACGCACGTCAGCAAGTCTTTCGCTACCGCAGTGGCACATGCGTCATCTTTTGTCTACCAGCTGAAATATCGGCACTAGTCGACGTCTTTGACCAACCTTGTCGTCATTGCCCCACTCTGTGCTCTGCAGACTGCCACTGTCGTCACCACAACTTATAATAATTAGGCTGCTGTTCGGGCTCTTCGCCAGAAAATGTGGTCAGGTTTATTTTCCCCTCTGGATTAATTGTTTATTTCTACCTGCTGCATTCCTCTGGTGCCCTCCACGATAGATAAGGACTCAGAAATTCCGTGCGGGCGATTGCATCCCCAAACAAACGGCTTGGCTAAGACAAGACATCTTTTTTTCGCGATACTTCCTGGTCTCGACGGCAATTGGTCGCAGCTCGATTCTCACCATGGCAATCAAGAGTAAGTCAAGCGCAGCTCAGGAGATGCAGAGAAAGAAAAAAAAGCTAAAGAGGAGGGGAAAATATCAAAAAATAGAGACAAAAGGCGAGAGAAAGGAACAAGAGCAAAATAATCATGAGAAAAAAAATGATGAAAAAAAAACGAAAACAAGAAAAAGAAAACATCGCTAACACCAATTTCCCCCCCGCCTTGCAGATGTCTCTCTCGGACTTGTGTCCTCCATCTTCCTCGCCGGCTCGATAGTGATGCTCTTCTTTGTCATCCTAGGCGGCGTGACTGACCGGACTCCGCTCAAACACACGTACTTTTTGAAGGCGGACACGTCGTCGATAACGGGCGCCAAGGACATCTCACAGTGGACTTACTTCTATGTCTGCGGCGAGGGCAACCGGGACTGCGGCAAGTCGCACCCGGCGATTCCGTTTGGCGCTGCGTGGCCTTCGAACGCGGACGGAGTGCCGTCGAAGCTGATCGGGAAGTACGGCGGCCACACGACGTCGTTCTACTACTTTTACATGTGGCGCTTCAGCTGGGTCTTTTACATGATGTCGCTCTTCTTCGAGGTTGTCGCCTTCTTCACGAGCTTCCTGGCCTGCTGCGGCCGCCTGGGTGCCGCCATCGGTTCGGTGGTGACGCTGACGGCCCTGTTCTTCCTGACAATTGCCGTGTCTATGATGACGTGAGTTTTTTCTACTAAATTGTTTTTGCTTTTTTATTTCAACTTTTCTAAATTTTTTTATCCTTTTCATCTTCTTTCCTCCCCTAAACTAACAAAACCAGAGCAACATTTGTCCGGGCCCGTAACGTCTTCCATTCCAACAATATCGATGCCCATATCGGCAGATATGCTTTCGGCTTCAGCTGGGGGGCCCTTGTCGCCCTCTTCATTTCCGTCATTCTGCTCTGCGTCGGCACAGCCCGTAAGCGCCCCGACACTTCAGGCACTCCTGGTGGCGTTGGCTCCAACGGAGGCATCGCTGCGGCTCCGGCTTCAACACGCCGCGGCTGGCGCCGACGCCGCGGCAGCAAGCGGTCGGCCGGCCGGACCAACGGCAGCTTTTCCAAGACGCACTACGAGGACAGCCGGCTGGACGGCAGCAGCGTGTAAACGAGATCCGAGACCGTGGCAGGCGGCAGGTGGCAGGCGGCAGCACCAACAGCAGCACTAGAAGCTAAAACAGGGCTCCGGCACACTCTAATCATCATACTCATATCAACTCTGTCAAAACAAAACCCCTTCACTTACGTCTTAATAATTGCCTTTTTAATCTCTTCGACCTCACGTTTCCAATCATTCAAATGTGATATCTCCTAATATTACATTCATGTCTACTACTCGATTCTCTCGATATCTGTCCGCCACCCCCATTAATGTTTTGGAGTTTCAAATGATGCAATATACGGGCTATATATATATATATATATATACATATATTTTCGTTTTTACGTTTTACTCAATCTCAAAATTCATCGCTTGCAAAACGTTCTATGCGTTTGATCTAGGCCATGCTATATGATGTCATATTCCTCCCTCCTTCCTGTAATCAACCTTTTGAAGCCAACCCCAAATAAACGCCGCCGACTATTGAAGGATGATGCCGCTCTCGCTTTCATGTACGAATATCAGGGTCAAAATCAGAATCAGAATATGCACAGGTTGATGTTGTGCTCACGCATGACGCGGGCCAGGCCGTAGGGCCCGTAGTAGACTGGCAGGCTCCAGGGATCGGCGGGCTGACGGCTGTTGCTGGCGGCTGCGGCTGTGGCGGAGACAGCGGCGTCACGGCAGCGCCACAGCAGTTCGAGGACGTCGGCGCCGCGCAGGCCGCCCCAGGAGACGTGTGGGGCGCCGCGCAGGCCGTCGACGAGGTAGCCGCGCTCGCTCGGGCTGGCCAGGATGGAGCCGATGATCATGAGCGGCCACAAGATGACAGACATGAAACGCGACTCGACGAGTTCGTCGCCGAGCGTGGCCTGGCCGACGGCGTTGATGTGGCGCTGCCGCGTAGCCTCCATGAGAGACAAGACGCCGGTGCTGTAGTTTTTATTCTCGTATCGAGAAGGGCGTCGAAAACCTCCGTCATCGTCGTCGTCGTCGTCATCGTCGTCGTCGTCGTCGTACTCATCGTCATACTCGTCATCCTCATCAGGCCCCATCCGGCTGCTGCCGGCCCACAGCTCGGCCGTCTCGATGTACACGAGCAGGGCATGGCGGTAGACCTCGCCGATAGCGCGCCACCAGGTGCGGTCCTGGTCGCCAGCGGCCTGGGCGAGGCAGGCGTGCGGCAGCTGCCAGGCGCGGGCGCGGTTGCGCAGGGCGACGGCATCGGCGTGTACGGCTTCGGGGCGGCCGGCAGCGGCAACGGCAACGGCGGCGGCATCGCCGGCCAGGCGGCTGACGGGGGGGATGAGAGCGAAGAGGTCGTGCAGGCCGGCGAAGAGCATGCCAAAGTAGTGCTGGTCGACGAGCATGGCCGGGTCGAGGACGAAGGCCTCGTCGACGGTGCTGCCGTCGGGGCCGACGACGCGGCGGCTGTCCATGGAACCGTCGGGGGTGATGCGGTTGGCCAGGACGAGGTATCCGTAAGTCTCGAGCAGGGCGCCCAGCATGCTGCGCTCGTCGTCGGCCACGGCCACAGCTGTTGCCGCCGCCGGACGGCTCCCGGGCCGCAGCCAGGCGATCAGCTGCCGGCTGGCGCCCAGGTGCGCAAACACGCCGCCGTCTAGCACGTTCCACGACGTCGCCTCGTACACGGCTAGCAGCACCAGGATCAGCAGCGTCCGCAGCACCCGTGCCGTGTCGGTCGGCTGCAGGTCGCGCAGCGCTGACCTCAGGCTGCGCAGCACACACGCGTAGTGCTGTGTCGTTGCCTCGTGCAAAGCCGCCGCCGATACTCCGGCCCGCCGGCAGATGGCCACGGCGCTGTCGTTGTCGTTGTACTTGTTGTTCGAGGCCGGCCTTGATCGTCTTGTGCCCTTGCTGCTGCTACTGCTACTGCTACTGCTGCCGCCATTACTGCCACTGCTGCCACTGCTGCCACTGCTGCCACTGCTGCCGCCACTTCCGACGCCGCCACTGCCACTGCCGCTGCTTAGATCTGCACCTCCGAGCGCTATCACACAGTGCATCACCAGGTCGTCGGTGTAGGCCAGCGGAAGCACCGCAGCCAGGAACGGGTTGTCGGCCCCGCGGGTCGTCGCCAGTGATGCCGCCGTGCTGACAATGTATCGCCGCAGCATCGCCGATGAGAACGGCGTCATTGCTGCCACCCGCCGGAACTGCACCGGCAGCGGCGCCGCCGAGAAGACTCCCAGCGCTGCCGACCACGACACGGCCACGCTTGCCTCGCCTGCCCGTCGCTCCGGGCCGCTGGCTCCGATACCCTCGCTGTCTAGCCTAACTTCGACTCCTCCGGTGTCGTCCTCGTCACATGTCATTGCTCCGGCCGTGCTCTCGGTCAGCGGCGAGACCTGGCCAAAGATTCTTGCTCCTGCTGATCCTTCTGAGCCTCCTGTTGAGCCTCCTGCTGAATCTCCTCCTCCTCCTCCTACTCCTATACCTAGCAGTAAGCCGTCATCGTCGAGGCCTAGGCTGAAGCTGTTGTTGTTGCTGCCGCCCTCCAGGTCATCCCGGTCCTGCCATACCGACAGCATGGGCAGACACTCTTGCCAGCTGTTTTTCCGCTGGAACACGGCTAGCGTCGATCCGTCGTCGTTGGCACTGTTTCTGGTGGTGATATTGGTAGTGGTGTCGGTAGCGGTGGTCGTATTACCGTCGTCGATAATGCCGTCGACATTGTTGCTGCTGCTGCTGCTGTTGATATTGCTCTCGCTGCCGCTTTCATCACCTCTCAGCTGGACGGCAGCCTGTGGTGATGACGACACGGCCGTCGCTGCTGCCGCAGCAGCAGCAGCAGCAGAAGGCCACACACACAGCAGCTGGTTCCGCAGACAGCCAGCACACTGCGGCCTGACCTCGTCGCACTTTGCCCTGTAGTCAGCAGACCGATCGCTCGCCTCTAGCCCGCTCTGGACACCCCTGCAGATTCCGGACTCTCTCACCTTTTTCTTCCGCTGTCGACACGTGAGACAGCCGCTGCGCGACCGTGGGTAGTTCTTCCTCAGCTTCGTCGGGTATTTGGCCGTCCTGACATCCGCAGTGAAAGGCATCTCTCTCTCTCTCTCATACAACACTCAACTCACTCACTCACTCACTCGAACGATTCCCCCCCACTCCTTTCCCACCCCCCGAATTGGGTTTAAAAAAAGACCAACAAATCTTGGCCAACGGGCCACAGCCCTTTGGGGGCCCTGTCAGACAGCTTGACGATTGCGCTCGCTCGGAAAGGCAGTTTCTGGCAGGCATATGTGTGTCCTCCATAGGATGCTCTGCCGCTGCTGTGACTTTCAGTTGCTCGTTGGTACTGTTCATGCAAGCCGATGGGGCCAATGCAGAAGCGGGAAGGATTGCAGTTGGCACTTGTTTCTTTTCGCGCTCTCTCTCACTCTCTGTCTCTCCTCGCTCTCGCTTTCGCTCGGCTCTCGTATTCGTTTACGTGGCTGCTGTACGTGGGGGAGAGAGAGAGAGGGAAAGTGTAGTGGCCGTTTTAATTCACCCGACGGAGGCTTTGTCATCCTGCAGCCCTGCGGAAACCACAACCCGCCTCCCCCGTCCCTCTTTCTCCCTAGTCTATTAGCCAAATTCTTGCCAAATAAGAAGCGGATCGGCAGGGTGGCCCATTTTTCTTAACCGCGACTAGATAAGGCGTTTAGATAACGCCGACCGCTCTCCGTCGGCCTTTTACAGACAAAATAAAGTTGGCAAATTGGCCTTCCCGTTCCTCTTCCCCGGGTCGGCTGTGCTGTAGCAACGAAACCTCCGGCGGCCGGATCGGAGAGAAACATGCCGTATTATGTTTACCCTGTACGGTCGGTGTGTGCGGAGCAGTCTGGCCCCAGATCTCCCCAGTTTCTAGATTTCTGGAACAAAACTGCACATACATAGCCTCACGGCCGGCATAGCCTCCTTGGATTTCCTCATGTCCTCATTTCCCCAGAAGATGCAAAGAGATGAGATGTCTAGATCAGGAACCATTTAGGCAGCGAGCTTCGGGCCAATATGTGTCCGAGCTTTGACTTTCCTTACAGAGAATTGCTCTCTCAGTTGCATTAGGAAGGTGGATGGTGCAACCTATGAGCTTTTGCGCTTCTGTCTTGGCAGCTCCCTCGCGCCTGTGGCTTTTCTAAGCCTCTGGGATACGGGCTCGTTCTCGTTTCTTTGCACAGCATGCCTCCCCAACTATCACCTAACCGCTGACTTTAAGAGCTTATACGGGGAAATACGATGCAATACGCTGGGTTGCGTGGCATGTCAGCACTATAACCAGCTGTGCAGTTGTTATTGCTGTTGCCTCCGATCCGTTCCTCTTTTCTGTTTTTTTTTTTCTTTTTTTTTCTCACTACTCGTACCCTCCTTCACGAGGCCCCACAACTGTAAGGCAAGGCTCCCCCAGGACTCTAGCCGGCATAAAGACCGCAGCGCTGCTCGAACCTCTGGCTAGAAAACCCGTAGCTAAATAAGGCATTTCAAGTTTGTTGTCGACGATCGTCGGTTTCTAGCGTCCATCTGCATCTTACAGACTCTCCCTGGGCTTTCTTTTTCCTTTGTTTTCTTCCTCAATCTCAGACACTCACTGGCTGTGCATATCTCGGTTTACCTTCTTCCAACCCTGATTTGTGCTGTCTCACCTCTCCTTCTCCTGTTCGTCGGCTTCCAACACCCCCCTCCCTGTGTGTAGGCGTCATATGGGACTTTCTTGCATCTCCCACTCCCAATCCGCCCGTTTTTGTATATCTCCGTCTACTCGCCTCTTCTCTCCTGGCTCTTGAACTTTCATCCTTTCTTTTCTCCCGGCCCATCCGGCACTTCAAGCCTTACCAACCCCCCTCTCTCGCCCAGCTCAACACCAGAATGTCTACTACGTACAATCCGGAAGGCTATGTCAGCTACGGCACTGATGCCAACTGCACTCTTGCAGTATGCCCTCTAGATTCCAGCGTCCTTGGCTACCTGCCCGCTCTCGGTGCCAGCGGCGCTTTCATCGGCCTCTTCGGCCTGTCCTTGATCATCCACCTCATCCAGGGCATCATTTGGCGCCCGACCCTCAAGAGCTTTGCCATACCTATCGTCATCGGCTGCATTGACGAGATCATTGGCTATGCTGGCCGCATCATTCTGCACGGCAACCCGTTCAGCTTCAACGGCTTCATTATCCAGATCGGTACGTCTCGATTCCGCCGCTTTCCCACTTCGCGTCTCCCCCGGCCCTTCTGCATCTGCTGCTCCTGCTCATGCTTCTGCTTACACTATTACAGTCTGCATCACCACTGCCCCTGTCTTCATCTGTGCCGCCATCTACGTCACCTTAGCCCGGACGTGAGTATTTTCTCCTACCATTGTTCATGGTCGGTGCCCGTTGTTCCGCTGACAAAAAAAACCTTTACAGGGTCGAATACATGGACGTTGGCATAGCTCGCTTCAACCCCAAGTATCTTTACTGGTTTTTCATTCCCTGCGACATCGTCTCGCTCGTCTTCCAGGCCGCTGGCGGCGCGCTCTCGTCCATAACCAGCGGCGGTAACAACACTGGCGTCAACCTGTCGCTCTTCGGCTTGGCCTTCCAGGTCTTCACCCTGGCTATTTTCATCGGCCTCTCCGGCGACTACCTCCTGCGCTACTACCTAGCGTACCGTGTCCGTAAGCAGATCGATGCCGGCCGCGGCCCACGCATCAATTTGCGCATCTACCTCGTGTTCCTGAGCGCTGCCGTCATCTTCATCCTCATCCGCTGTATTTACCGTATCGACGAGCTGAGCGACGGCTACACCGGTGTTATGATCCGGAAAGAAGGCACTTTCTACGGACTTGAGAGCGTGTAAGTACTCTGCTGGGTGTTATTATTGTGGTTTACGTTGTATGCTTCACAACAATCTATTCATCAGGAGACTGACTGTCCTTTCTCTAGAATGATGGTGCTTGCTGTCCTCTGCCTCAACGTTAGCCAGCCAGGCTTTGGCTTGAAGCGCCAGCCATCCTCTTCGGATTTCCACATGGTCGACGTGAGCGAGTCGGCATAGCCGGCACGAATTTTCGTGTACACGGGCCCATCGCAAGTGGCGCCATACGATTTCGGTTGATTCATAGTTTTTTTAGGGGGCGCTTTCGAGAATTGGTCCGAATTTGCATTAGTATCTTGGTTCTGGAAACACTAATCCTTTACATTGCGACTCGTTTCGAATTCAGTATAGCTACATATAGCCACATAGCACAAGCTGTTGAATATTGCTTGCTCCGTTGTTATTCTTGGTGTCTGCAACCGCCCGGCAGAGGACTTTTGGACGCGTGTAAATGCTTCCAATGTTCCAGTGTAGGAATAGTGGCCCACCTATTACCGGGAAGGGAGGCACAAATGTGGAGATATGGCGAGTTTTTTCGAGCGAATCTTGCCTATAATACTGTGGCGCGGCCCTCTGAATCCGCCTAAAAAGTAGGGCAATCGGGAGTGCCCTCCTTCGATTTAAAAGTAGCCAATCACAACAGCACATTTATGCCCATTCCGACACAGAATTCTCCACCAAACAAGAATAGGTGTACATACGGAGTAGTATCTTATCTTACGTGTCTTAATACAACAATGAATCAATCCGCGGGCATCCTGCGTCCTTTGAGGCATGGCCCATGCCTTGCCAACCAATGCGTTAACGGCACGTCATCTCGTGCCTCCTGGTCACGCTGTTGTAAGGCTGGATTTCTGGAAGCGCCATTTGTGGCGTGGGGGCCTGACTTGAAAAATTGGTAGGGCTTTGGGCGTTATCGTAAGAGCGCGCAAAATCGCTCTGAGACACGCCGATCAGATCTGTTCAGGAAGCATGCATATCTTTTCGCAGAATGTCGTTGGCGCAGAGGCTGCAACGTTGCAAGATCTTCTCTAGGAGATGAAATTGAAACACTGGTTCGAGCTGTGAAACAATGTCTCCTAATCGCTGGTTTGTGGAATAAGGCTACGAGTACGTCTTTGCTGTGACGCGCTAGTCCTTGCTGCGGCTGCGATCCTGGCATGCTGCAGAAAAGGTGATCTCAGCGCGATCGAGGGCTTAGGGTATCCCAAGCTTGAACGGTTGCTATATCGGCCGTAGGCTCGGGATCGCTAGCCCACCGAAGCTTCAGCTTGGCTGGATATGCTGCATCGCAGCTGGTATACCATGTGTACTCTTCTATCGGGCTTAGATATGCCGCCCATAACAAAGTCCAGCGTGGCCAGGGACGAGCACGGCGCAGCAGAAGAGTCTACAGAGTCGCGAGAATGCAAAAGTAGACGGAAAACAATCAAACAGATGAGTCTTTTTCTTGAGCGTATTAAAGATTGACCTACAGTTTGATTCCTGCATGCCCGTTTTCATCGGCAGCTACCTTCATCGTCTCACATGTCTTGGACGTCGCAGTAGAGGAAAGAGGAAAAAAACACGAGTGAAACATGCCAGATCGATGGGAACAATACATGAGGCTTAGGAATACATGTGGAAACCCGCAAAAGAACAACGCCTCGTTCATCTTCCGATTCCTCCCCGCCGATATACCCCAACTCCCCAAACAGACAAGCAGTAAAAGCTGAGGAAAACGCAGAAAAAAAAAAGGTCCCAACAATATACCAAGGCAATTGCCACCAGAGTTCCATGATACAATGCGCTGGACTAGGGAATAAGAATGCAAATGACAAACGTGCCACGAGGGGCCAAGAGAGCCATCGTCTCTAAGAATTGGGGAAAAAAAACACGCAAAGCACAAAGGAAAAGGGATGGAACTAAGTCCAAGCAGGCAAAGGACCGTAATAGTCTAAAGCCGTCCGCAGTCAAATGTGCCACACAAAATCTCATGAGAGCGCAGACAACTACACGTTTCGCTCGCTCGCTCTCTTTCTCTCCATCTCGCTCTCTTGCTCTCTTGCTCTCTTGCTCTCTTGCTCTCTTGCTCTCTTGCTCTCTTGCTCTGCCTCTCAAATATCCGTTCTTCTCAACGAGTGTGTATAGAGTTTTGAGATATCAATGGTGCGACGGGGCTAACATCCTAGAAATGCTTGATATAGGCAGCATCGGAATGCAAAAATGGCAGTATCGAAGAAAGAAAGCGGCGTCTTCTCAGGTGTTCACCGGTCCAGGCGTGGAGGCCGTGGCTGCCAGCCGTTAAGATACGCCATGAGCCCCATGCCTAGCAGAACAACGCTGACCATGGATGCATATGGGATGGCTTGAGCGACCGTCTGTCCAGAGTCAGTCTTGGCAAGAGAGCTGGATGCCGGCGTGATCGTGTTCATCCGCGACAGTGTCGGCTGCTCCTCTGTAGAGTCCTCGCTGTTCTGCATCTGCGACCTTGTCTTATCCTTGGCCATTGAAGCCTGTGCGATCGCGGTGTGCTTCGACTCGTCCGCTGCTGGCGATGCCGTCTGGAGGCTGTCATCTACAGCATTGCTGAATGAGAATGGGCCCATCCCGATTTTTCCGCGTCCCCTTGAAAGTGACCGAGAAAGCGTCTGCGTCGTTTGCGTTGCTGCCGTCGCCATTGCTGCTTCAGCTACTGCTGTTGCCGCCGCTGCCGCCGCCTGCTTTGCGTCTTGCTCGTCTCGCTCCCGAATCCTCATTACCATTTGTGCCAGCGTCTCTCGGTCGGCGTCCCGTTCAGCCTCTGCTTTCTCCGCTCGCGTCCGGAACTCCTCCATCTGCTTTCGCATGCCTTCCAGCTCCGTCATCAAAAACTCGACGCGGCTCTTCGTGCCAAGGCTGTTATCAGCAGGCTGGCCGTTGGTGAAGGCATGCTTCTCATGAGCTACTTGGCCGTCATCGGCTTTGATACCATATGAGGTTCCGGGCTCTGCCAAAGTGGCCGTCTCGACAGACGGCAGCTCAAATGCCTCCTCGAGCATCGCGCCCTGACTATCCAAGCCCGACGCCGAGCCGTTCATATGCCGAGCAGAAGCAGCAGAGGCCACTTCCTCCAGTCGACGCGCCAGGTCCTCGGCCGACTTTCTCGCTTCCTGCTCTTTTTGCAACTTGTCTTCCAACTCGCGCACCCGCAGGTGCTGACTGTCGATTTCCAGTTTGGCCGTCTTTAGGGCATCTGAAAGCTGATTCACCTGCCCCGCTGTGTCCTGCTTGGCAGGAGATGCGTTCGAATAAGATCCAGACTTCGGCCGCTCCGTACTGCCCCGCTTCAGCGATGGAACGTCTGGTTTCTCCGGCAGAGGCTGCTGTGGGGGGGGTGCTGGGGGGTCAGAGAAGCGAGCCTTTGCGTCTGTTCGGAATGGTAAGCCGTTGCCATTCACCATTTGCGATGGTCTCGAAGCGTTGGCTTCGTCCCGTTTATGGTCGTTCCGAAGATCGTCTTTTGATAGCAGAGTCTTTAAGAACTCTTGTGTACGTATGAGGTCATTGGATTGTTGCTTTGCGTTGCGCATTTCTTGCTGTGTGTTGTCAGATAATCATAAGCTCACTATGGTTATTGAGAAGCCTCGCCAAGACAGCTGAACTTACGTGAATTTTTTTCACAATTGCTTCTGTCGATGGGCCGGTAAGCCACAAGTTACGTGGCAGAGGCGCCCCGTTGGTCTGGACGGCCATGTTTGCGGACGGTGCCATTCGGCCCGCTGTGCCCTGAGATGATTGGCTGCCTTGCCGTCCGTAGTACGGCATGCCGTTCATCTGTGGCCCCATCATAGCACTGTTGGCTGGGTCCAAATCGCCATAGTTCATGTCCAGCAGGTTGCTCGAAGGGCTGATGAAACCGGCATGCTCGACCCTCGCAGAGACCTTGTGGTGAACAACAGACTTCTGGTCTTCGCTTACAATGTCTATACCGAGTTCCAGCTGGTCGTTGGTCTGGAGTTCGTGTGGATCGGACTCTCGATTCTCAGCAGACAGACGAGTGCCATTCACGAAAGTGCCGTTTGAGGACTTGATATCGCGGATCCAAATCTTGCCGCTTTGGCGATCTGCCCAAATCTCGGCATGCTGCCGTGACAGTACTTTGCTGTCAAAGAAGCCATTGACTGTGGTAGGGGTGGTAGTCTTGTTGGTTTGTCGGCCGATGCGTAGCGTGTCTGGATGGTAGGGGACGGTGATAGTTTTGCGGTCGAAGGTGCCGTTCAGAGATACGAGGTACAGAACCGGCTGGCTCTGCGGAGACATGGAATCGCCGACAGAGCGTGCCATGGGCCCGTTGGACGTGTTTGACAGCTGACCTGGAATGAAAGACGCCATCTGATGCATAGCCGATGCGCCGTTCACTCCAGAGTTTGACATTTGTCCCCCGCCAGCGCCTCGCACGAAATCAGGTTGCCCTTCAGCCGACCTATTGGCTGACCATTGTGTTTTCTGCGGAGGTCTCTTGCGCAGGGTAGTGATGGGGAAGCCGTTGGAGTCGCCCACGGGCGTGACCGTGCCGCCTCCGACAGGGCCGCCGTTGATAGAGCCGTTTGAGGAGACGAGTGTGGATGTGGACGAGGTGGATGAAGTGGACAAATTGGATGCGATGGACGACGACGAGTTTGTCCGCTGGATGGTCTTGCGCGGCACAAAGACGCCTCGAACTTCGTCGTGGTTGACGGAGCCGTTGCTTCCACTACCCCATGCTGGCCGATTGATGTTGGCGAAGCTGGGTGGCGTTGCAACGACAGTCATGGAGTATGGTGTGTGTCGGACCGTAGGATGTGGGAGAAGCTGACAAGATTTCCAAGGCGAATGGAGGGTCGTGGCCCTAGGCGATGCTGTTGATGTCGCGTCTGCTCGTGTGCCCTCTCTCTCGACTCACGTACCACTGACGTAAGGAACGGAGCGAACACGAGACTGACGCTAGCATATGGCGGTCATGTATTGCACGCCGAGATGATATCTCGATGGCAGGCGATAAATGCAGATGCTGTACTGTTCGCGCCTAGAGTGTGCGGAAAAAAAACGTCAGTGGTCGTCGAAGGACGAAAAAAGGAGTAGCGACGTGTTTCGGTCGAAGTGGAAATGGTGTCAGGGATTTTGCTTGTTTTTTTTTCTCGGGCGGCTGGCGAATTGAAAGCAGGTGGTTGCGCACGGCGTCCACAGGTGCGATGGGCGTTGGCCAAAAAGAAAGGCTTGGCCGATTCTTGGGAGATGCACAACTCACCAGAAAGTAGGGATAGGGTATACGAGATTCGTGGGTTGTTGACAGAGGCCCAGTGCAGCTAGTAGTTATTTTTTGGGTTTGATGCTTTTGGCACCTTTTTTAGAAAGAGGAGTCCTTGAGGAGACAGGAATTGGCGGGAAACATGTCCCGGTTTGCTGTTGCTCCTTCCTCCTTTCTCCCTCCACCTTTCACACACTCGCTAAAGGATTAGCTAAAGGGTTAGCGTGATTAGACTGGCTGCCACTGCATCAGACACGCGCCATCACCCGTTGGGAGCTGCTACTTCTCATCTTACCGGGCGCGCAAACAACAATAATATACGGGTGGCAGGAAGAAGTCCACCGTTCAGTAATTAGAGAAACAACAAAAGAAAACAAAAGGAGCTGGAACTGGCGCTGAAGCTGGGCGGCGGTTTATTTGTAATCCGCGATTCTGGCATGTTTTTCTACATTTTCGGGTACTTTTCAGACAGCCGCATTCCCATTGCAAATTCTCCAGAGATGAGCCCAAACACGTGATGTAGCCAGCGATAATCAGGTACTTAGCCTTACTACATAGGTGCGTGCATAGTTGCGTATCTCACTAATGTGTGATATACTTTTCATCTGCAGGCTACCATTGGCCTGAGCTTTCAGTGGAGATTATGGCCCGTGCACAACTTTGTCACGATAATCTGAAGCTGTAGTACGTAGCGAGAAGATGGGATTTGCTAGGAGGGGAAACCATGAAAAAAACCTAGCGACAATACTTTTCCAACAGCAAAACGCCCACGCCCTGACACCAGCTACCCCAGTCGAAGGGTCGCAGCAGTACCTGCCGATCACGCCAAGGAAGAAAGAAGCAGTCTTTTTTTTCGGTTCAGATTTGGGTCCCCGAGGTCCTTCCCTTTCTACAAAGTTCGAGTCAAGATGCCAGCTCCTGTCAACACCGGCCATGTTGTAGGCCCGTCAACATCTGACAAGCGTAAGTGGCGGAAAAGACGGGGGCTTGGGAGCTTTTTTATTACGGGAGGAGCTTTACTTAGGGCTAGCCTAGCTAACATATCACCTTCTAGTCAAGATGGGCGCCATGATGGGTGGCAGTATGTTGTTCCCATCTGCAAGCGGCCGCGAACGCCGGGAATGTTTATGCTAACCTCTGATCAGCTGTGGGTGTGATCATCGGGTTTATCTATGGTATAGAAGCTAGCTATCTTTTGGGGCTGCGGCTTTGAGGCTGCGTTACTGTACAGTGGCAAGCAGTGCTGACCGCACAGGAACCGTCAACATCTTCCGGTACGGCGCCGGCGTGAACGGCATAATGCGGACTCTGGGCCAGTACATGGCAGCATCCGGAGCGACATTTGGGTTAGTAATGCTGTAGTAAAACCCGTACTGTGCTGTGCTGTGCTGACGTACCCTCGCAGATTCTTCATGTCCATCGGCAGCGTCATTCGCAGCGACTCCTCGCCCATCGTACGAGAAGCGTATGCGAACGTCCAACGGCGACCGTGGATAATCGCTGCCGAGGAAGCGTACCGACCACGGCCGAACCGTGCCGACTGAACGGCCGATACACGGAAGAAAGCAGCAACGACACGCTTTTGCAAGTTGGGTGTCCTTGATTGCACAGGCCAGCATGCCGAGCGAAGAGAGCACTGTGATTGTGTCTCTTAGCCAGAAAGAAGGACTACCGACAGTCTCTATTCTGATGTATATATGAATATTTTTGACGAGAAACAACTGCACGAAACTGATTCCGGCGAAAAGGAAGAATGAGTACCGGAAGCCCGCATTGGAAACTCTCCTCGAACAGTCTATGTAATATCATCTCTTGCAGCATTGGGTGTGCTGATAACTTTTTATTGGTCTTGCGCCCTGGTTTTGTGTCTTGTGTCCTGTGCCCCTTTTGGGTTTCTCTTGAGGCCCTTCAAACATATGCTATTTCTATGCTGATAGAAATGGACGACGAGATGGATAGAGCGAAAAGGGAGAGTAAAAGGCGGGATTTTAGGAGATCAGCTGCACGAATGATTCCAGAGAACATCAGTGACAAAAACATAACACGAGACAAGCATTTAACAAGACAGAGGGTACGTCGTAGAGGCTGAACCCTGTCGACCTAGGACGCAAGGCCGGTGCCTAGCAGCACTAAGCATGCAGGGCCACTTCAGCTCTAATGCTGTATGGAGCGATAGGCCTCGACGGCTACGGGTATCCAAACACGGTAGCTCATAGGCGTATTCGTGCGCCTCGCCGCGAATCTTCATCTGGTGGCGCCTGTTGGCTTCCATGGATGGTGTTAGTTCCCAGGGCCAAAGCAAAAGCCCATCGGGACCGAGGGGGATGAGAAGGATGCTAGGCCGTGTTCTTTTTCGGCAGGGGTCTGCAGAGAAAGGCCCTTGGAAGGAAGAAAGAAAGAAAGACGGCCGGAAAAAATGAGTTGTACTCTGGTTTTCTTCTGACTGTCAGTTGCAGAAGCTGTCGGGGTTCATGTTATCGGCCCAGATTGTCCGCATACGTATATCCGCATTTGTATATCCGCTTATGCATAATCCATGTCTCGGCTTCCCGCAGCTCTCTCTCGCTGCGCGTTCTTGTTGGCAGAGCTGCACAGGTCTTGTAGATGCATATCTGCCATTGTTCTCGCAGGGAAGAAGCTAACTTTGATTTACTACGAGCTGTGGCGTGATAATATACTAATGTATCTTATGAATACCCCAAATAGTCCGTACGTGTAGAACTGCTGTCTCGGCAAACCAAAAAAAAAAA
>JRUC01000511.1:0-18002 GCA_000806385.1 Leptographium procerum
ACACTGGGGTGCATAATAGGAGAGAGCTGACCGCACTCCGACATCCCAGCCACGATGTACGGACACCCCTCCCTCCCCACCCACCTACTCATTGTCTTTCCTCTTCTTCCTCTTTCTTCTTCAGCCTCGCAGCTGGTATGCTTTTCCACTTCGAACTAACCGGGGCGGGGCATGGCTGTTCCGATAACCAGGTTCGAAAAATCGCTGCTGGACCTCATCCGGGGTCTCCGATACCACAAGGGAAACGAGAAGGAGTACATACAAAAGAGCCTGAAAGAATGCCGGGCCGAGGTGCGCAGCCAGGACATGGACGTGAAGGCGACGGCGCTGCTCAAGCTGGTGTACCTGGAGATGGTCGGGCACGACATGTCGTGGGCGTCGTTCCACGTGCTCGAGGTGATGTCGTCGCAGAAGCTGCACCAGAAGCGCATCGGCTACCTGGCCGCGGTGCAGAGCTTCCGCACAGACACGGAGGTGCTCATGCTGGCGACCAACCTGCTCAAGAAGGACCTGAGCTCGTCGTCGCCGGTGACGATCCAGCTGCCCATCGCCACACTGCCGCACCTCATCACGCCGTCACTGGCCATGTCCGTGCTGCCGGACCTGCTGCCACGGCTCAACCACTCTCACCGGGTGATCCGCAAGAAGACGATCGTCACGCTCTACCGCATGGCCCTCGTCTTCCCGGAGACGCTGCGCGCGGCCTGGCCCAAGATCAAAGACCGGCTCATGGACCCGACCGAGGATCCAAGCGTGACGGCGGCCATCGTCAACGTCATCTGCGAGCTCGGGTGGCGTCGACCACAGGACTTCTTGCCGCTGGCGCCGCGGCTGTTTGAGCTCTTGGTTGATGGCGGTAATAACTGGATGGCCATCAAACTCATCAAGCTTGCAAGTGGCCCTCCTACCTGTGTTCTGTGTTTTGTGTTCAGCGCTGGGACTGAGAGCTAACAGCAACCCAGTTTGCGACCCTGACTCCGCTCGAGCCTCGTCTGGTGCGCAAACTGCTCCCGCCACTGACCGACATCATCCGCACAACGCCGGCCATGTCGCTACTATACGAGTGCATCAACGGGATCATCCAGGGAGGCATTCTTGGCAGCGACGACGACGACATCTCCGGGAGGGAGGAGATCGCCTCCCTCTGCGTCACAAAGCTGCGAGGGATGATTATGGTTCATGATGACCCCAACTGTGAGTTCTGTGCAATGGTTACGGGCGTATGTCTTGCCACTGACACTAACATATTTGACAGTAAAATACGTTGCTCTTATCGCGTTCAACAAGATTGTTTCGACACACTCTTTCCTGGTATCTGAGCAGGAAGACGTGATTATGGAATGCATCGACAGCCAAGACATCAGCATCCGCATCAAGGCGCTCGACCTAGTGCAGGGCATGGTCAGCAGCGAGAATCTAATGTCGATCGTGGGCCGGCTGATGCGACAGCTGAAGCAGTCGACAACGGCATCGCCGAAGAAGGCGACGGAGGTGCGGCAGCTCGAGTTCCGGGCAGAATCTGACGACGAATCGGAGGCGACGGCGCAGCCTAAGGGCCAAGAAGCGCCGCTGCCAGAGGACTACAAGATAGACGTGATGCACCGGATTCTGTCCATGTGCGCGCAGAACAACTACAGCAACATCCCGGACTTTGACTGGTACATTGACATACTGACACAGCTTCTGCGGACGGCGCCACCGTCTCGGGGAGGCGACATCGACAGCGACGGTGACAGAGAAGACGGCATGGGTGCGGATGGAGCGGCCGGATTTCTGCGGCGGGGGGGCACAGACATTGCGGAGCGGGTGGGCAACGAGCTGCGGAACGTGGCGGTCAAGGTGCGGGCGATGCGGTCAGCAGCGGTGCGGGCGGCAGACTCGGTGATCGCACAGCTCAGCACGGACGCGGCAGCGGCGACGACGACGCAGACGCAGGTGACGACGCGGTCGCTGAGGCCGATCGCGTGGATGGTGGGCGAATACGCCGACCTGCTGGGGTCTGCAGACGACACGCTGTCGCTGCTGCTGCAGCTGACGCCGCGGATCCGGGCGGCGGAGGTGCTGGCGACGTGCGTGCAGGCGCTGGCGAAGCTGTTCGCGTTCGTGGCCGGCAGCGAACAGGTGCTCTGGACGGCAGAGCGGCGGTCGGCGGTGGCGCTGCTGATCGCGCGCGTGCTGCACGCGCTGGAGCCGCTGTCGCAGCACCCCAACCTGGAGGTGCAGGAGCGGGCGGTCGAGCTGTCGGAGCTGCTGAAGCTGGCGGACGAGGCGGCGTCGGCCCAGCCGCCGTCAATCGACGGCGTGCAACAGGACCCGCCGCTGCTGCTGACGGAGGCGATCCCGTCACTGTTCCGTGGCTGGGAGCTCAACTCGGTGGCCGCAGGGGCGCAGCTGAACGTGCCGCTGCCGAGCGGCCTGGACCTGGACGAGCCCATCCACGCGAACCTGGGCGCGCTGCTGGTGGCGGCGGCAGCGGCGGACCAGGACGAGCTGATCGTCGCAGGCGGCGGCGGCGGCAGCAGCAGTAACAGCGCGGACGACGAGTTCGACGCATACTACTACCAGGCAGCGGCACCCTCCAGCGTCTCGTCGGCGGAGATGCCAGCCATCAGCAGGTTACCAAATGGGCCCGATGCGGCAGTGTCGTCGTCCGGAGGAGCTTTCTCATACCAACAACATCAGCAGCAGCAGCAGCAGCAGCAACAACCTCCTGGAGAAGAAGCCTATCTGGACGCAGATATTCTAGCTAGGCGAAAGGCGGAGAGGGAAGAGCGGTACCGCGATGATCCGTTCTACATCCAAGGAAGCGGCGGCGGCGGCGGCGGCGGCGGCGGCGGCAAGGATCTGCGCACATCGACGCCGATCCATGATATTCTCACAAAGGAAAACGGCCAGGATCTGGACATTGACTCGATCCCGGTGATGCAGCTGGATCTCCAGGCTCTCGGCAGCAGCACGGCGGCAGCAGCCGCAGCAGGAGGAGCAGCGAAGACGCCGCACCGCACCGCGGCGACATCTCAACAGGCGCGAGCGCGACCAAAGATCGTGGTGGCGGCAGACGAGACGCTGGCGGGCAGCGGGCGGTCGACGCCGCGCAGCCTGGAGTCGGACCTGTCTAACGATGGCCGACAGCAGCAGCAGCAGCAGCAGCAGCAACAACAACAGCAACAGCAGCGGAGCCGCAGGGCAGCAAAGCAGCAGCAGTCGCTACTGCAGGTTGACTCGAGCTACATTGGGGCGCTGAGCCTGGAGGAGAACGACGACGGCAGCAGAAAAGGTAGCAGCAGCAGCAGCAGCAGCAGCAGAGCGGCAGCTAACAATGCGTACGACTACGAGCGGCAGCGGCGGGCAGACGCGGAGATGGCCCAGGCGCTCAAGGAGGTGGAGAAGCGGCGGTTGGAGATGCAGCGGGCCAGCGAGCGGGTGCAGGTGGCGCAGGGGATACCAGTGGAGGGGGTGGTGGTGAAGAAGAAAAAGAAGTCGTCGGCGGCGACGGGGACGACGAAGAAGAAGAAAAGGGCCGAGGGTGCTGCTGAGGGGACTGAGGTGGCTGCTGGGGCTGCTGGGGCTGCTGGGGCTCACGAGAAGGCCAAGCCAAAGAAGAAAAAGAAGAAGGCAGTGGCAGAAGCATCAGAAGAGCAAGAAGTGCTGGCAGAGACAGGAGAGACCACAGCCGGTAGCACAGAAGCGGCAGCCTTTGCGGCGGTGCCAAAGCCCAAGAAGAAAAAGGCCAGGAGAATAGTGGACCTGCAGGGGCCCGAGGTAGAATAGGGGAGCAGGAGGCGCCGAGAGCGGGAGGGGGCCAGAAACCTGAGCAAATAGATATTACAATAGATACGATACTATTATTGGAGGCTTTTGGCTGCTTTTTATATGTCTAGCAGAGCAGGTGTGTTAGAAGGATTTTGCCTGCCCATCATTTCGACATTAGTCATTTGTGTGGATTAGTCATTCATGCCTTCGTTGTTTCTGCTCTGTCCAAGTTATCAAGATACGCAGTCTATCCGTCCGAGACTAAGAAATAAATGTCAGTCCTAACATGGTATGTCCCCCCGTTATGCCCTTTCCGCTAACCTAAACTCCCCAAACAGAATAGAATCCCCGCTCTTCAACTCCTCTCACTGCTGCTTGTCCGAGACCTCTTCCAACCGACCCCAGGCGGGCTTGTTCAGGCGGGCCTCGACGGGCCCGTCGCTGACGGCTTGGTAGCCGCGGGCGCGCGGGCGCGCGGCGCTTCCAGAGGGCAGGTCGGGCGCGTAGGTGGCGTGGAAGCAGCGGCGGGCAGCCTCAAACGAGGTGACGCCAGCAGGCTGTCCGGGCTGCTCTGCGAGCGTGGCGCGCACGCCCTCCAGCAGGCGGGCGACGACGTGGTGGTTGTGGAGCTGCAGCAGGGTCCAGGCCAGCATCTCGCGGGTGTCCAGCAGGTGGTGGACGTAGGCGCGGTGGTGGCCGGCGGCACAGGCGGCGCAGGTGCAGCCGGGGGCCAGCGGCTGCAGCGAGGCGGCATGGACGGGGTCAGCGAGGTCGATGGCGAGAGGGCGCTTTTCGTGGCTGTTTTGGGGGCTGTTTTGGAGGGTGTCAATATCCATTTCGCCCGTCCAGGCAAAGGTGTAGGCCAGGCCAGCCTCGGAGGCGGCGGTGATGCCCGGCAGCACGAGCACGTCGGCGCCGAGGGCGATATGACGCAACATCTGGTGCGGTGTCGGGGCTGGGTGCAGCGACAGGCGCGGCAGCAGCGCCAGCGAGGAGGCGTAGTCGGCGCGCAGGTCCGGCAGCAGATCGGCGTCGTAGACAGCCAGGCCGGCGAGCGGTGTTGCGTGGCCGTTCTCGTTCCCGTTTTTGTTTTTGTTTTTGTTTTTGTTTTTGTTTTTGTTTTCGTTACTCGTCTTGTGTCCGTCTTCGTCCTCGCCCGTCATCCACTCGGCCAGCCGGTTGAGGTACTGCCACTGCATCGCGTAGGGTACCGGCAGCGTCGGAGCAAAGACGTGCGGACTGCTCCCGCTGCTCCCATGGCCGTGGGAGCAGCCGGCTGCAGTTGCTGCTGCTCGCGACAGAAAAGCGCTGACCCAGTCCTCGCTGCGCTCGGCCATGCGGGCGGCGCGCTTGGCCGTCGGATAGGACACGCCGGCGTCGCCACCCGCACTACCGGCACCACCGCCGTACGTCAGGTCGGCCATGGGCACGACGATGTCGGGCTGCAGGGCGTCGACGGCATCGTGGTAGGCGTCAAGGGTCAGCTTCTGGAAGCCGGTCGAGGTGACGACGGAGATGTGGCTGGGCCCATTGCCGAGGTGGGCGGCAGCGGCCGGGTGGCGGCGGGGCGCCAAGACGGAGAGGGCAGCAGGCGGGAGGGCACAGAAGGCGTGGAGGCGAGAGGCCGGGGATGAGGCCGAGGAGGACGCTGCCGAGGAGGACGCTGCCGAGGAGGACGCCGGACTCAGCGGAGTCGCCAGGATGGGCGGCGTGCGGTCAGGCTGCAGGGGGACCTTCTCGACAACTGTTCGATCTGCTGTTAGCACGGCTCCATAAGACGCTTCAGTCCAACGCCGCAGCTCATCTCATCTCCAGCTTCACCTACAGTCCTCCAGCGCCAGGTAGGCACCGGCAAAGAGCCCGTAGCGGACAGCGTTGTCGGGAGTCACGTGAGGAACAGCGCCCCGCGAGGCCACAGCCACAAAGGCGGGAGTCGGCAGCGGCGGCCCACGTGACCCGGGCAGCGCCAGCAGGCCCAGGCGGGCAGCATGGTCGGCAGCGGCACTGCCGGTGCTGCTGGTGCTGCTGCCACCGGCGGCGGCACTGGTCGCCGCCGTAGTGAGGATGCGGAAGAGCGGTGTCGACGTCGACGACGCCATGGGCGTGTCAGCAGGTGGCTGCATGGGACGACTAGACGACGGGACGACTGGACTATGAATACTCGTACTCGGGTAAAAGAGCCAGACCCTCGCTCAGTCCAGGAACGGGCGACACACAGAAAAGGGCGGCCCCTGTGGTCCCCTGTGGTGCCACGGGCTTGCGCGGTGTGCAAGTGTCGGCTCACGCTCGTCCGGCGACAAGAAACTTGTGATTTACAGTATACAGTAATAAAACGAACAGCCCAAAAAGAGACCTGAGAAGAAAAAAAACAGCCAAACACTGCAGAATTACTCACCGCAAGGCCACGACAAGTGGGTCCCCGGATACTACTCGTACCGTCCAATCACGTGCTGTGTCCCGCCATACTCTCTAGCGCGGTTTCCTCTCTCTCTCTCTCTCTCTCTTTTCGCCAAAAAGCGAAGAAGACGCCGACTGATCCGTTGCAGGGCCCGTCGATCAACTTTTGGGCCTAATTAACCCACCCACACCTTTTACCCTCTCTCTCTCTGTCTCTCTTTCGTTCTACTGTGCATAGTACTCAAACTAGTATTATTTTCCCACCCCCATCCCCAAGCTGTCAGCGCCAACGCAAAGCGTTTCGGAACCCGGTCGGAGCCACCGGATCAAAAGGAGTTGCATTTGCTTGACGCTGGATCCGTGTGTTGTCTTGGCACGATTCTTTTTCCACGCTCTCTCGTACTCTCGCTCTCTATCACACTTCCTCTCTCTCTCTCTTTAATCTCTCTCTCTTTTATCTCCCTCTCTTTTATCTCCCTCTCATTCCACTCTCTCTTTACTGTTGCTAGCCCCTGTTTTTGGGGTTATATTCAATCCGTCATCCATCCAGCTGCCAGCCTTTTGTCGTGTTGACTAGTCCGAATCTGCCCTGGACACACACACTGTCATCTCTGCTCGCAACCGCTCTCATTTCGAGGCTGCCAGCCTTCCAAGGTTGAAAAGGCTAGAGCCCTGCAGCCTCCGACGCCTCCACTTCGACACATACACACACACGCTCATAGTATGGACGACGCCAACGACGACGTGCACAAACCAGCCGATGCTGACACGACAAGATCAGGCGGCTCTTCATCGTCAGACGCGACCATCGAAGTGGCTGAGGTGACCAACATGGACGGCAGTCTCGTCCTCGACCACCATGTGCACCTGGATCACCCGGACGCACCGTTGCTGCGCGACCATGACCATGACCGCGACTCGGGCAGCCTGACGGAGCTGGAGGATGACGCAGCAGACGTGGACATGGTGGGCGATGACGACGACGACAACGACGACGATGACTCGCAGCCGACGCCGCGGTTCATGCAGGACGCCGCCGCGTGGAAGCACTGGCGGTGGCTGCCGTACCCGGCGCGGCGGGTAGCAGTGGCAGTGGCACGGTGGTCCCGGGGGCCGCCGGATGCGCGGCCGTTTGTGATTGTGCCGCTGTTCCCGGCCGTGCAGCAGGCGCCGATAATGCTGCGCGACCGAGGCCTGGCAGCGCTGGCAGCCGCGGCGGGCGGGCCGCGGTGGCTGTGGCGGCGGGTGCTGTACTTTGGCTGGCTGTGGCTGTGGCTGGTGACGTTTGCGCTGGTGCTGCGGCGAGGGCTGCGGGCGGGCGAGATCGCGAACTGGGGCACGCCGGCCGACGTAGGCTGCGGCACGACATACTGGGTGCCGGGCAACCAGTGCGGGCTCGACGGCAGCGACTGCCGACCGTTCAGCGGCAGCGGCTTCGCGTTCCGCTGTCCGTCCAGCTGCTCGGGCTACCAGGTGCTCAATCCGCGTGCCGTCGGCGACCAGGAGGTCGTCTACCGGACGCTGGTGGTCGGCGGCCCCGGCAGCGGACCGCACGGCAACGCCACCGTCTACCGCGGCGACTCGTTCATCTGCAGCGCCGCTATCCACGCCGGCGTCATCAGCGACTCGCGCGGCGGCTGCGGCGTCGTCCGCCTGGTCGGCCGCCAGAGCAGCTTCGCGGCGTCCCGGCATCGCGGCATCGCCAGCGTCGGCTTCGACTCGTACTTCCCTCTCGCCTTTGATTTCTTGGACGGCGTCGACTGTCCCGCCCACGACCCCCGCTGGCCGCTGCTGACGGTCTCGATCGTCTTCTCCGTCGTGCTCTCGCTGCTCGTCGCGTCGCCCGGCGCCTTCTTCTGGCCCGCCTTCACCGGCATCTTCTGGACCGTCGGCCTCGCCACCGATCCGCCGCCGGCCGAGTCGACCGCCAGCCTCATCTCCATCGTGCTCGGCGCCTACCTCCCGGCCGCCCTGGCCGCCTGGGTGATCTACGACAAGATGGGCGTGCGTCTGTCGCTCGGCCGCGGGCTCGCCGCCCACGTCGAGAAGACGGTCCTCTGGCTCGGCGCCTGCTGGGTCGGCGCGCTCACAAACTACACATTTGACTACATCCCCATCGCCCGCCTGACCCCTCACGACCTGGAGCAGCAGCCGGGTGCCAAGGCCGCGCTCGCCACCATCGTCGCCGTCGTCATCCTCATCGTCGCCTCCCAGGTCTGGTACTTCCGCCAGGAGGGCCGCATGCGCCGCTACCTCAAGCTCTACATCCTCTTCTGCACCGGCCTGCTCTTCTGCGCCGCCCTGCCCCAGCTCAACCTGCGCATCCACCACTACATCTTGGCACTGCTGCTGCTACCCGGCACCAGCATGCAGACCCGGCCCGCGCTGCTCTACCAGGGCCTGCTCGTCGGCTTCTTTATCAACGGGACCTGCCGCTGGGGCTGGGCCTCCCTGCTGCAGACTCCCGCCGCCCTGCAGGGCGACGCCCAGCTCGGCTCCCCGCTGCCCCAGCTGCTGCCGCCCATCATCCGCATGGCCAACGCCACCGCCTCAGCTGCCGTCCAGGCCGGCCTCGACCACCTCTCCGTCTTCTCGGCCTCGGCCGCCTCGGCCGCCTCGACCGCCGCTGCTGCCGCTGCCGTCCTGGCCGCCAACACCAGCTCCATCTCCTTCTCCTGGCAGCCGCCGCCGGGCCCGCGCTATAACGGCATTAGCGTGCTCGTCAACGACGTCGAGCGCTTCCGCGCCTTCTTCGAGGGTGACATGGACACGGACCAAGACGGCAACAGCGTCTTCGTCTGGGAGCGCCCCGCCGACGCCGCCGTCGACGAGTACTTCCGCTTTGCCTACCTCGAGGGTCGCAACAGCGACGACTACACAAAGGCCGGCACATGGACCGCCGAGGGCGACTGGGTCCACATGGCCCCGGGCCCGTCGCGTGTGCGCAGCCGCAGCCTAGACGGCGAGAGCACCATGAGGCTAAGATAGAGGAGGGGTTCAAAACACGAAAACTTGAAACTTGAAACTTGAATACAGCTCAAACAGTCCCCTATTGTTTTTTTTTGTTTTGCTTGTTCGTGCTCAGCGGTGAAACCCTCATATGCGATTATTCATGACACAGCCCGGCAACGAGAGAGAGAGAGAGAGAGAGAGAGAGAGGAGTAAGGGCCACGACACCTTCTTTTTTTCCGGATATTGCTTTTTGCCATACCTGCTGCTTTTGGATATAATAGTTTATATATATTGTATTGTATAGTGAAACTAGACGCTAGAAAGCTCAGCGGTTTCCCCACTAAAACTTCTCCTACGGCTACTATAATTTGTATTATCAAGCAAGATACAACAGCGTCCAGTGTGCTATGTACCCCGCCTGCGGCCGTCGACGATGGCACCTGCCATTGCAAGATAATTTCTTCTCCGTCCATGGCTGTTGCCGTTTGGTGCTGCTTGCTGACCGTTGACTCCTGCCTTTTGTGTCCTCTCTTCTTTTTTTCTCTCCTGTGTCCTCTCTTGAGATCTCAACTTCTTCTTCTTCTCACTTTCTCATCTCCCTCGACGTATTTTCTGCGTTCCCTCCTCCCGCCGCTCATCCAACCATGACCCGTGTCCCGACTGAGCAAGACTTTGCCGCCCTAGCTCCCGACCTCACCGTCGCTCTGCACTTCCCCAATCCGCCGGCTTCCACCACTGCCATCCTGCTGCTCTTCCATGGCCTCGGCGACAGCGAGGTGCCTTTTGCATCCTTTGCCCGCGCCATGAACCTACCGGGCGTGCTGGCCATCGCCGTGCGCGGCACCAGCGCCGTGCCATTTGCGTCTGATGACCTGGAGGACGTCACGCTCTCTGGCTCTGGCCCGCGCCACTTCCACTGGGGTGACGACCTGCAGCTGCGCGGTGCCGACCTCGACCCTGACCCGGGTTTCGACCGCGCCCTGTGCCTCGTCGGCGACCGGCTCGTGCGCGACACCCTGGTCGGCCGCTGCGGCTGGCGCCCAGACGACATACTGCTGTTTGGCTTCGGCCAGGGCGGCACGTTTGCGCTGGCACTGGCTGCTGCAAATTCTGGTCAGCAGCAGCTCTACAAAGGCGTCATCACAATCTGCGCTGACATCCCGTCCGCCGTGGCCATGGCCGCGTCCTCGGCCCCCAAGACTGCCGCTCCGCTCCTGATGTGCGGCCCCGGCGACGGCGACGCCGTGTCCGACGAGACACAGGAGCTGCTGCGGAAGCGATTCGCCACGGTCAAGGTAGGCCGCTGGGCCCGACCGTCCAGCGACAACGGCATGCCGCGCAACCGGGCCGAGATGCTCCCCATTATGGAGTTCCTGCTGCCGAAGCTGACCGCATGGTAATCAGAAAGCTGTGCAGAGGAACGGTGACTGCAGGAAATGTGCAATAAGAGAAGAAAGAAAAAAGAATAGAAAAAAGGCCGGAACATACGAGCACTATTACAAGGCCTTCCAAGCACGACTACTCTAAGGCCCTCACATCGAGACAGCCCATGTGCGGGCCGTGTTTCGAATTAGCTCTAGGGGGGCTGTTAATAACGATCTGCCCATTTCCAACGGCCATTTAATCCAAGATCAATACATCGTAAAACCGCCAGCCTCTATGGATTTCCCTCCACGTCGGCACGCACTGTCCTTTCTGACCGACACAAACTACGCCATGGTCTTCAATCTGTAAGTCCTACACCCCTCAGCTTTCCAGCATACATGCGACCAGTGGCTAACCAGCGCAAACGCATATCGATCGCCACAGCCCGCCCAGCTTCGTCTCCCACTTTTTATGGGCACAGTGGCACACCGTCCCACTGCCCGCGCCCGATGCATTTTCCGGCCAGACCGTTCTCGTCACCGGCGCGAACGGTGGTCTTGGTCTTGAGGCCGCCCGCCACGTGGCACTCCTCGGCGCCGCTCGCGTCATCCTGGCCTGCCGCTCCGTCGACAAGGCTAAGGCTGCCGCCGCCAACATCCGCGCGTCACTGCCGGAAAATGCCCGGCACTGCGTGATTGACGCCTGGGACGTCGACCTCAGCTCTTTTGCCAGTGTCTCCGCCTTTGCGCGTCGCGCCAATGCCGAGCTGGATCGACTCGATGCCGTCGTCGAGAACGCCGGCGTCGCCCGCCCGACCTTTTCCCTCGCCGACGGCCACGAGACCACCATCACCGTAAACGTCTTGTCCACCGCCCTGCTCGCCCTGTTGCTGCTCCCGCTGCTGCGCCGCACCTCTATCCAGCACAATGTGCGTCCGCGCATAGCTATCGTGTCCTCTGACGCCCACGTCTTTGTATGTCTCTCTTTATCTCTCTCTCTCTCTCTATATATACAATCTTCTTTGGCTGCTCTGCTAAATCTCCTCTCCTAACCATAATCAACCGATCAAAGGCCCGATTCAGCGAGACCAAGGAACCGTCCATCTTCGAGGCTCTCCGCGATCCCGCCCTCATGTCGCACGACCGCTACAACACTTCCAAGCTGATGGAGGTCTACTTTGTGCGCCAGCTTGCACAAGTCTTAGACGCCCATGGCATTCCCATCACCGTCAACTCCATCAACCCTGGCTTCTGCCGCACTGACCTCTTCCGCAACGTCCCCCTGCCCTTCCGCTACATTGTCCAGGCCAATCTGTGCCTCATCGGCCGCACCGCCCAGATGGGCGCGCGGACCTTGGTCGCCGCCGCTGCTGCCGGGCCCGAGTCTCATGGCCAATACATGGACTCGGGTGTCGTCTGGCCGCCCAGCCCTGACGTGTCGTCTCCGGCCGGCGCAGCCATCCAGGAACGCCTCTTCCGCGAGCTGCTGGACGTATTAGAGAGCGTACATCCAGGCGTGAAGGCGAACCTAGATTGAGGAGAAAATAGAAACTTGGATGCTGGAAGTTGTATGCCCTTACTATTATGCTTGCTATGTACATCTATATTGTGTTTATGTCATCGCGTTGAAGCGGGTTGTTCCTGCCTTCGCCTGTTGTTACCTTCCCTGTGCCCTTCCCATCGGGTATCTGTTGAAAATATAGTAAAATGCACACGGCCGGACGAAAACGGAAGGTCCGGCCCAGCTCTTGCCCGTCCTAAAGGTCTGCTGATCTCTTTCTTCCATTTCTTTCTTTTCCCTCGTGTCCCTCTTTTCCTCTTCAGCTCTTCATCTCTGCGCCACATCGACCAGCTTGCTCTATTCTTTCTCCTCTTCTACATATTTCTCGTGTCCATATCCGCCAATACCGCCCACCGCGTACGTCAACCCCTCGGGTCCGCGGTCGTTTTGGCTGCGTGGGCCGCGCTCGCAGAGGTCGTCGCGCAGCCACGCCAGCACAAGGTCGCCGAGCCGCGAGTTCCCAGAGGCTCCGAGAAGGCTGACGGGGTTGTAGGACTTGCTGCTGCTGCCGTTGTTGTTGGTGTTGGTGTTGCCATTGTTTGCAGGTCCGGCAGCCTCGACGCCCTCGCCCCGCACCCGCTGCTGGTAGTAGGCCGGGTCGTCCAGGAAGCGTGAAGCCGGTCCCCATTCGCGCACGGTGCCGAGGTGCATGTGGACCAGGTGGGTGGGCCAGCCGGCTAGGTGGTCGAGGATGTGGGTGGCATACACAATGGTGGGCGGGGGCAGGCCGGAGTCGCGGTCGGGGTGGCGCTCGCACTCGCTGCGCAGCCAGCCGAGAAACTGGGCGCGGGTCCAGACGTCGAGGTCGACAGTGATCTCGTCGAGCAGCAGGATGTTCCAGGGCCGCACGAGGCCCATGGCCAGCTGCACGCGGCGGCGCTCGCCGTCGCTGACGGCGTGCATGCGCCACGACGTGTCAATGTCGAGCACGGCGACCAAGGCGTCGCGCCGTTCCGGATAGGCGTCGCCGCCCACCGACGACAGCAGCTCGTCCACGCCAATATCGCGCCGCACAACCGGATTGAGCACCCACTCCAGCCCCAGGTACGTCACGCCCGCCAGGCCGCGAGAGAACGGGTCCACGCCGCCCACCCGGATGCTGCCCGCCGGCGCCAGGCGCTTGCCCGCCAGCAGCCGCAGCAGCGTCGTCTTGCCCGCCCCGTTGGCTCCCACCAGCAGCGTCCGGCTGCCCGCCGGCAGCGCCAGAGAGATGTGCGACACGCCCGTGCTGTAGTCCTGGAACTTGTACGTCAGGTCGCGCGTCTCGATCAGCGGTGCCGCCGCCGCCACTGCTGCTGCTGCTGATGTGTCGGTGGCCATCCCTCCTGTTGTGTGGTCGTTCGCTGGCTGAGTAAGTAGTGTTGTTTGTGTTTCCTGTGTTGGTGTGCGATTTGATATGAATGGGATTTTGGGATTCTGAACCTGAGTCACTGACCGAAATGGCAGATTGGTGGATTGGCAAATTTGGTGGCTACGGGCGGCGGTGGCGGCTCCTCCCTTCCTTTGCTCATAGTGGGGTTTTATGAGACCATTCTGCCGTCATAGCTAACCATTTGCGCCAGAATCCTCTCAGAGTCTTTACACGGCGCGAGCGCAACCCTTTCGCTCATCCGGTCCGGGCATTCATCAGATTCTTCATAGTGTTATGCATCAGCGCCGACACGCCGCCGTAGCCACGGTTTTCGAGGTAGTCCAGCAGCCCTGACCTGTATGCCGCCCACGACACATTGATGCCGCCGGTGCGTGCCAGCTGCAACAGAGCCGCCTGCGTGACCGGCCCGGCATGGCGCCTGCGCACCGTCGCCGCCGTTGCGCTGCCGCTGCCGCTGTCGCTGTCGTCGGGTCCGATGGCCGCGTCCTCGAGCGCTCGCAGGTAGCCTATCGCCTGCAGACACAGCGTCGGCGACTGCGACAGGCTGAAGGCGGCCGTCAACGACAGGTCGCGGTCCACGCTCTGCACATAGTGCGCCAGTCTTGGCACCAGCGCCAATGGCACGCGGCAGCCCTGCGCGTTAGTGTCGGATGCGGAGAACGCCCGCAGCCGCCACAGGCAGTTGCACACGTCCATGAGAAAGCCGTTGAACAGGTTGACACGCGCGCGCTCCGCCGCCGCCAGCTGCCGCCCTGGCCGTCGTGCCATCGCAGCCTCCAGCGCGCGCTTGTACGCCGCCAGGATCGCATACAACCGCGACGCCACCGTCGCCGACTGGCTGAAGTGCAGCGTGTACACCATCGTCGGCGGCGGCACCACGGCCTGCACCTGCTCCAGCACGTCGTCGCGGCCCAGGCCCAGCGTGGCCGTCACCTCCTCGTAGAAGTCCAGCGCCGCCAGCGCAGCTCCTGTTGAGACCGAGGACGAGGAGCTGGCCGCCGGCGAGGTCTGTAGCACGACCAGCACCAGCTTGGCCACATGGCTGATGAAGTTCGGAAGCGCTGCGGCATTGCCGTCCTTGGACAGTGCGGCGGTGGCACCCTTGGTGGCCGCCAGTGTCACTCTCCAGTTGTGCAGCAACTTGGTGTAGAAGGCCAGCAGGTCAATGTGAGACTCTGGCGAGCCATCAAGAAGTGTCTTCTCCAGAAGAGCAAATGTCGACTCGTACGTTTCTGCGATGTTTTTCATGTCAGTTTGGGGTTACAACCTGTTGTTTCTCTGCCTCTCGCAAAAGGACATACCTGAAAAGTCCTGGACGGGCACAAACGAGAGTGTTTCCAAAATGAGCTCTTTCTTGGTCTGGTGGTCCCAGGCCGACAGAAGCTGCCGGAAGAAAGGATGCAACACGGGCGGAAACGTCTGCATGCCGGTGACGTAGTAGTGCACCGCCTCCACAAGGTCCATCAGCTCGTCGGGACTGCTATCGCCGCTTGCTGCACTTGCGACACACGCCGCCAGCCAGTTGTCGACCCGTGCAGTCGCCTCGGCCGCCGGCCGTAGCTGCAGCAGCTTTTGCAGCAGCGGATCTGCCAGCACAGCCACAAGCTGGCTGGGCAGCTCAATCTTTTCCAGGTTCTGCACGAGGCCCTCGGCGCTGTCGATCTCCTCAAGCGTGACCGACTCTACCTGCGCGTGCAGCGTGTGCACGGCCGGGATGCCTGAGATTCCGAAGCCGCCGTTGGCCGACCGCCGTCCGAGCTGATGGTCTTGCCTCACGCGGAACCCACTCTGCACATCGAGTGTCCCAGCGCCGTTGCTGCCGCCGCCCTGGAGAAGTAGGTTCTGCCTGCGAGCGAGCTGGATCTCGTCCAACCTAGCTCGCCATTGTGGGTCTGGATGCTGCAAAGGAAGACAATGCGGGCACGGGTCAGCTTAGTGGCTGTCATTCTTCACCCTAGCGACTAGGACTTGCACGCTATGTCTGCTCGTGGCCCTCCTACCTTGAACGGCGATGCTCTTCCCCGCGTGGCCTCGCCAACGATTACTTCTGGGTAGTAGTTTTTGAATACGCGCAGAAGGCCGACTAAGTGCGGGTCATGCCCGGCCTGTCTCGATAGGTTGAGTCTGCGTGCAAAAAGAAGAAGAAAAAACGGTCAGTGCTTGATGGTCTCCTCCCGAGCCAGTCAGTCTCTTCCAGTTCTCACATGGCCTGGATCCGAAACGGCCGGACGTGCCTCCTCCGGGTGATCAGGGCGAGGACGTGGCACAGCTGCGGCCGGATGGCGACGGTGTCGAGCAAGCTGAACAGCACGCCGTACGCACGCGACAGCACGGCTGAGCTGCTCAGCACGTGGTAGGCCAGCACGAGCCAGCGCAGCAGCAGCGCCTGGACGGCCAGCGACGCCTTGAGCTGGCCCTGGCCGAGGCAGCCAACGACGGCAAGCACCACGTCGTCGGGCACTGCCGGCGCCGCCGGGTACAGATTTCGCACGAGGGCGCCGAGGCTGGCCTGGTCGAGGTGGCCGGGCATCGTGACGACATCGACGAGGTCGCGGAGCGTGTCGAGCGGCAGGCCGTGATCGTACGCCAGCGAGGTCAGCCGCTCGACCGTGGGCTTGACCACAAACGGGCGGCGCTTGGCCGGCACGCGGGCGGCTATTAAAAGTGGAAAATCCGGTTAGGGGAGAAGTGCATGTGACGGGGATGTGGATGAAGAGAAAGGGAAGAGGGAAAAGAAAAAGCCCATCCATTCACTCACCCTGGACCAGGTCGCCCACCAGTGCAGCTGCTTCTTCGTCTGGCTCGGGGTCCATCATGGCAATAATGCAAGAACTATTGTTTGCCGGAATTCGGTAATGAACAGATTGAGGCTTAGACAGAGGGGCCGCGGCCACGGACAACGCATGAGGGCCGTAGTCGGCGCAGCTAGGCTTATGTCTGGAAGTAGGCCTAGAGGAGTAGGAGACCGCAGGAAACCTTTTTTTTTTGAAGTTAAGACGCGTTTTAGACGCGCCTCTGCAGCAATCGATGATGAAAGGTGGGGTTTACCTTTTTGTTAAGAGACTGCATTTAATATAACGGGCCAAAGCTTTGTTGGCTCTGTAAAGAGCTATTAAAACCCCGCTGGAGCTCCCCATGAGCCCCAGCTCTGGCTGTCTTGTTTTAGCGCAGCCCACTAAAAAAGCCCCCTCCCTCCTCGCATTCTCTTATCTGTTACACCAGCACCGACAGGCAAGGTAGAAAGAAAGTATATTATTATTTAGCGGCTCCAATCAGGCCCAGGCGATGATGCACTGTAACAACAGGTCGTGACAAGGCTGGGCTTATGTTGGCCTGGACTGTACGAGGATGATGCGTTATGCCAGAGCAGCACAGAGCTTGCAGCGCCTTGTGAGATGAGACGTAGAGAATCAGTCCAAAGATCAAATTTGATGTTTCTGGTGTGTTGTCCATTGCCATCTATTTTGTGTCTTGGGGGTTTATTTGGAGAAAATGGCCAATACGTACGAGTACAGCGCTGAGCAGATGAAGGACGGCGACGAATGTTGCTGCAGGTCGGGAAACGGGAGCAGAACCTCGGACATGCTCCTGTATCCTTACTATTACTTGGCGCCGCAGAAATGCTGGACTGCTGGTGTGCCTCATCCACTGCCGGCAAAGCACACGCTGGCCGCCCAGAAGTAATCTGAAATCGTAAGATATCTCACGAGCATAGTTCGCGTTCCCTGATGGCGCACGTGATGCCGTAGTTTGTCTACTTGTACGAGTACGCCCGAGTGCAAGGGGCCCGTGAAGTTCTCTCTGTGGCCGTGTGACCAGGAAGCTAAGCAAGATACGAGTATTCGTACTCGTCCTCATACGTACCGATGGCTTCATTTCTCAACACAGCATCTGCCTGGAAGTTGACCTGTCACCCTGCCAATGTCAAAGCGAAGAGACATGCAGTCACTTGACAGTTTTAGTTCTACCTCAAAGACAAAGGCCAGACCAGACCGGGCCCACGTGTGGCCCCAGGATACTGCTCGTACTCGTACGAGAATTCACATATCTTCTCCGTAGAAGCAAGGAAAAGACAAAGTGGATCCAGCGAGCACGAACCGGTCGTCGGATGGTCGAGCAGGTGCAGGGCAATCTGTGCTTTTCTTTTTTCCCCGTATCTTACCTTTTTTCTTTTTCCCACTGTAAGCCACGTGGCTTGTACAAAGCCTTACGAGGGGTCTCTGCTATGTTATAAAGCATGACAAAAGGGGATCGGGAGATCGGGATTTGCCTCGGCTCAGGGGCTTCTAATTCTCTCCTCCCCCCTCTCTTTCTCTTGCCGCATCTCTCCCTCTATCCCTCCCTCTACGCAATATCTGCCCATTGGTCATCAGCCGCCGTAGCCTTTCGTCCAAGGGAAGGTGGTTGGGGCCACAGATGGGTGGTGCTTCCCAGACCCATATCAGTATCCGCCTAGCTTTTGCTTTGTGTCACCCACCCTCTTTTAGTCTGTCTCGGCCTCAAGCTCGCACCAGATCGTGCGCTGTGTGCCAGCTAAATCCGCCGGGGTGCACGCACCATCGGCTTGCAAGAAAGGCTGCGAGCCCAACAACCCCCCCCCCCC
>JRUC01000512.1:0-17963 GCA_000806385.1 Leptographium procerum
CCCCAATTTGCCCGTCGTGCTTACCCCAAAGATAAGCTTTACTGCCCCCCCCCCCACTGCTAAGGCGACTAGTGCCAGCAAGCCTTCAACGTCTCCCCCCTTTTGATAATGTTTGGTCGGATACAGGCCGTCAATAGGCTAGGGGAGGCACAGAACAGCGCTATTTCCTTAAGACGCACCTCTCAAGTAGCAAATAATACTAAATTTTCTGAAGACTTGTCAAATTTTCCTTGGCCTGGGACTCCTCATTCCCACTCTAATTCTCAGCTGCTCGAACGCTCCGATATGGAATTTTGTCGTAGGCAACTCCCTCCATTTCTTCACCCATCGTACAAAAACCCATCGTACAGAGGACAAACGGCGAGGCGAACGAAGAGACACTTAAAGGAGCGTCAAACGACTTGCTCTATGCATTTTTTTGCTACTACCTCGTTTTTTTTTTTTCGAAGCAGCTAGTACATCATTTCCAGTTCCCGGTGCCTCGTGTTCTGCCATCGGAAAAAGAGATTTGTCTAGATCTGGACCGAGTACTGAATGGCCGGCCAGTGTGTTGTATTCAAAGGTTCGTGTGGGCTTCTGATCGCTATCGACACTCGGACATTGTTCTCCAACACCAATGGTTCTAAGAATTCGAACCTTTTCGAACCAAGTGCGTTTAGTGTTTCCATCAATATTTTCTCGGAAAACATCTTCTGCCGCTTGAAATTTCTTACTCGAGAAGCGATGTTTAAACCACCGAACTTTGTCATTAGAGAGACCATGACGGGTCCGAACTGTATAGGACTCGGAAAGAAGAATATGGACGTCTGCGCCTTGGTTGTCTTGGTTGCCTATGCCCACATCAATGCGAGTGAGCTCAGCAATCTCTTCAATCCGGTTCTGCTGTGGGCCATGAATGGTACTGGCTATGTACATCCATTGCACCATTGTGAAAACATCCGCGACGGACGATATTTTGTGATCAATGTGCATCTAGCCCGGCAACGGGCAGTCTATATACTCATTGCACTGTCTCCATAGATCCAAATCCTTTCTGGACCCCAACCTGGAAGCGCCTTCCACGACCTTGTCGGCAAACACGAGACATTCTATGCGTGTGTCTGGCAGCTGATGCACCATCTCAAGGCCATGCAAACACGATACCACAAAACGTGAGAACTCTTCATTGCACCCATAGTTCTGGTAAACACAATCCACAATGTTTCGAGCTGCGTGTAATGCGGGAAGAGATTGTCAGCCCATTGCAGTAAAACGTGAGAGGAAAAGACTTCGGACGCCAGACTTTAGCGGGCTCAAGATCATATTAAAAAAAGACTCGAGCCAGAAGGGACTGTAGTGTTCAGGAAAGCGAGCGTGTTAACTGATATCGCGAAACGCCCTCTCCGAAAGAATAAATGCTACTCGGGTGCACATGCCGCCTTTTTTAGACTGCGCCGTACGAAAGTACTTGTGGCCCGCCTTGAATAAAGTGAAAGCAAAATACAAAAACCTGGCAGCAGATACATGACGGCGGAATGAATGCTTTAGTTGTTGCTCTTTCTGTGTACCACGCCATGCCGTGGTGTAGATTCGAAAATGAAGAAGCATTGTTTCCTTGTCCTGAAGAAAGCCAGGAAGCAATATAAATTTACAGGGCGTTTCCACGATCTCGATGTGGCCAGCAGGATGGCATATCCCGTCTTCTCCTGATGGTTGTAGGAGATCTTGGAGGTGTATTCTCTTCCGCTTTAGATAGTCAAAAATGCGATGCATATCGACAGGTTGTCCAGATCGAACAATATCAGAGGGCTTTCCTGCCGCATCCCGGGCTAGCTTGAGGCGTACAATCGCAGCAGCATATTCTTTCCGGTTGTTCTTGAAAAAGCCCCAGATACCCAGGCGAGTCTTGTACATCTTTATGCTACTCCAATTAGCGATAGTCTTTTCTCTTGCTGCTTTTCTTCTTGCATTGCGGCAAACTTACGAAGGTTGAACTCCCTCTCCTCTCGCATTTGCTGCATGACCTTTGCTAGTGATTTGCCCTCTTTGATGTACAATTGGTAGATCCGAGACTTGTGTGAGTTCCACACGTCATCCGGGAAAGACCTCGTCCGTTGGCCTGAGGACATAGGCACAGGAAAATCAAATTTCTGTCCGGCTAAAGGCTGTGTGCTGCTAGGCTCAATGACGGGAACAACAATGCGAGGGTTCGGTTGGAAATGCGGATCAAAATCCTCAAGGAGTGAGCTTGGAGGGGCATTTGATGAGATGACTCTAGAAAGTCAAACCCGTTGTCGTGGAGAGAGTCAGTATCGGCTTGAAGATTAAACCACTCCATACTAGCGAATAATTGTAAAAATGGTAAGAGATATATTTTAGGGAATAGCGAGGAGGCATATTTGAAAAGGAAGAAAATAATTGATCAGTATCGAGAAGACGGCCACTCTTATAGACAGCTTGGGGGGGAGTGGGAGGGTTGGCTCAGCCGATGGATCGTTGCCCGATTGCAAAAAAGTTTTCCCTGCATGCCCAAAGATTCCTGGTTGCTGACCACAGCAATATTTCACAACAAATGGGGACGTAGCTCAGTGGTAGTAGCGTTGGCTTCCAGTTCCAAAGGTCATCCGTTCGACTCGGGTCGTCCTCATCTTTTTGCCTGTGGATCCTTCTGCACAGCAGAGCCATTGCGGCAGAAACGCGACAGTCGTCCACATTCAACATGAATCCAATGTACCCCTTGATAAATCTCGCACAAGTCCAGTCCGCCCCTTGTCCTGTTCCGATTCTACAGAAATTCTGCACATGCATCCTCGCAGATTTCATTGATTCGTACAGCTGCCCACGGTGGGGCTTCACGTGTCTTTTTTTGTACACAAAATTAGCACGTCTCTATCGTTCTGGCAGAAGTGGGGCTACCAAATGCGGTCGTTTCCTGCAAATTACAGACGCGTTGCTGCCTGACTTGGCAATCAAAAGTTCCTCGGAGGATTTCGACGCTCCGTTTGGTCGGATCACCTAGCGCCGCGTACCTGGGCTGTCTGGAACGGCCTACTACAGTCTAACTTTGACCTACTCAATGGATTGTTGTCGCATAGACATCGACACCACGCGTTCAGTCGCCGGTTCGCATTCCTGCAACTTTTCGTACTTGCTATTCTGCGGCCTCGTCGCATTAGCACTCACACCCCTACCAATATGCGGCTCGTTATTTCTACAAAACACAAAAGTCCCCACTGACTTGCGACCTTTGCAAGATCAGCTTTTCAAGAAGCATCCATCCTTCGACAAACATCTCCATGTATCACACTTCCCAGAGTCGGCGTGCCATTCTAGGAGACAGAGCCGCCCAACAATTTTTCTGTCCCCTGACATTGGTCGACTTGGTTACAAACTAAGATTCTAAACTGGCTTTCAACAGAAAAAGCCACTTCACCACTCTGCTTTTGTAAAAAGCTGATATCGGCCTTGTGATTTCTCATGGTGTAGCGCAACAGTGCTGGAATAAACTCACGGACCCATTTCTAGGGTTTCGATGGAGACCACTGGCTCGAGTGTGTTACGACAGACTTCTCCTTTTTTGGAGAACGTTTACTCATTTGAAAGTGTGTGGGGCAGTAGATATACTACGGCTGTATCACTGTCAAGGTACCCAAAGATTTAGATAAGGCAATGTTTTAACGCAGTAGTCAGTATGATAAAAGGGTTCTCTACATATAATGAAAATGCGTAGGTTGCTAAAAAGCAAGACGTCTAAGTAGACATTGTTTCCTTCGTGAAGCAAGAGTTAGTGTCAAGAATGGATTGCAAATTGGAATCCGACTTACGCTAGCCTGGTCCCTCCACCACTGAGGACGTGACCACATCTGTTAGTATCTTGTCTTACAATGCACTACTAGGACTGACAGGTGATAAATAAAAACGTGCGACTGGCCCAAATTGCTAAAGACAAGTAGATTAGGACAAACGTATCGAAGGTAATTACCTACCTTCGTGTACGTCCCGCGTCTACGGGCCACGGTCGGCTGAATCTATATGTCAGCATCAATATGCCGTCGTGGGCCAGCTGAATGCGGCACCGCTAGGGCCTCTCTAAATACTTACATCGGCCTCAAGGGCCGGCGCCGCAACATTATTCCGCTTCAGATCACTATCACTTCCTGTCAGGCTGCCTTCTTGCATCATGAGTCGTTGGACTTCTTCAACGGTGACGCAAAGGCTCAGTCATGCGAGCGCGGACATGGTCCGGGGAGGAAAAAACTCTCTCCACGCATTTTACGCTGATAGTAATAAAACTGTATTGTGCTCGATGAGCCAGGAGAGTTCAAAGGCCCGGCCGCATTTGTAGAAGAGCTGTACATAAAGCGGAAGTGCTCGCAGGGTGACTTACAGTCGGGCTTAATAAAGCCGAGACACGAGAGGTGCCTGGTAAACCCGTTCAATACGTGCTGATCCTTTGCGCTAGGGGGTGTAAAGTAGTTATTGTAGCTAAAACAGTGGGGATTTAAGTGCTTTCTTTGAAAGCGTTCTTGGGGTTAAAAGCTAAAATCTTGGAATCGAAAATAATAGATATTAGTCTGGCATTGTGCTGTGACATCTGCGAACCCTTTCGAGCTTTAATCTGGGTTTTATGCTGGCTGAATCAAGCAGCAAACCATTTTCGACTGTAGTGGTCGTTTTCAAGTGGGTTTGAAAACAATAAAGCGAGGTGGTCAGGCTCGGTCACTTGGAACCGGAGAATTTATTGTAGGAATCGACGTGGTGCGCACAGACCTAATATCAAACCTACTTTTCAGGCCACCAGCGCCCTGGGGTCCTATTTTGCTATCAAAATTGAAACGACACTGCCCTTCAGTGGCCGCTACTCCTATGACAATGGCAGCTTTTACTGTCGGGAGGTATACGTACTGCAGTTAAATAAGAATGAATAACAGTGGGGTCCTCACCTCTATTCGGATAATTTAGCGGCCAAGTGCGGGGTATATTTCTTGACAAACGTCGGTATCAAATAGCGCTACCATTTACCTAAAATGCCCTCTGATCGAGTTTAACGTCGTACAAGTAATAGGTACCACTGACGATACAGCTGTTCGCATGCTACATACTGTTTCTATTTCAATCGAGTGATCACCCCTGCTCTTCCTGGCCTAGCCAAACGTCTCCCAGGCAGCACGCATAAACTGGGTGGCAAGGTTGTGCGCCTTGACGTCATAGCCGGGCAGCAGCTGGTTCCCAAACAGCATCATGCGACCCCTTTCGCGGTTCATGGTCCAGATCAGGTTTGGAAGCCCCTCAAATGCCACCGTACCCTCGGGGATGCCCGAGCCGGGGAGGGTGTCGGGTGCCTGTAGGAGTACGCCGGCCACCGTCCAGTTGACGGCCGGCGGCGGCGACAGCGCCCACGATACGGTGTGAGACACGCCCTGCTCCAGTGGCAGCAGGAAGCCGTAGTTTGTGGTCTCGGCCAGCAGCGCCTGGTGTGCGCGGCTGCCGGGCGCCAGCTGTGGCGCGAACAGCATGTCGCGGTGCTCCTGGCGCCGGAGCAGCCGGCAGTCGGGCGACAGGACGTCGCCAAAGAGCCGGGCGATGTCGGACATGCTGCAGGTCATGCCCCGCGTGACTTCGTCGCAGGTCACGAGGCCCGGCCGGCCATCTGCTGTGCCTGGCCCAGCCGCAGTCTCGCGCTCCGGCTCGCGCTCCACCATCTGCAGGCGGCGCTCCCAGACGTGCGGCACCTGGGCCGGCAGGTATGTGGACGCAGTCGCAGCGAGGGCGCCAAAGATGTGCTCGTCGGCGTACTGGACGAAGCGATCCTTGCCGCCGAGCCGTTCGACGAGCAGCTGGACATAGTAGAGGCTCCAGCCGTAGCAGAAACCCTCGCCTGGCTCAAAGAAGAGGTGCGTTGATCGGTTCCGGGCCAGAAAGTGGTCGTTCTCAGCAAAGTCCAGCGGCGGCACGCGGTCCTTGCCGCCGAAGAGCTCCTCGTACGTGTCGCTGTGGCCCATGCCGCTCGTGTTCAGGAGCAAATCGCGCAGCGTGACGTCGCGGGCGGGGCGCCGGAGCACAATCTTTTTTTCTTTCTTTCCTTTTTTCTTTTCCCTGCCCCCCTCGCCGCCACCGTCGCATTCCTCAGCCACCGCCACCTCCTCCACGAGCAGACACTTGTCAATCTCGGGAAGATACTTATTGATCGGCTCATCGAGCGTCAGAATGCCGCGCTCCACCAGCTGCAAGGCCGCAATGTTGGTGAAGAACTTGCCGGCCGAGGTCAGCGACATGGTGCAGTCCGGATCTAGCGGCGGCGAGCTGTCGTTGAGGAACTGGCGTCCAGCTGCATGCCGGTACAAGAAGTTTCCTAGTCGTGGCCCGTGGCGTCAGTAAGATGCTGCCTTCATCTCCTTATCTGTTTTGTTTCTTTTCGCCTTTCTCGCCACTGCAAACCCTCGCTCACCATTGTTATCAATGACAATAGCAACGGCACCAAGCAGGTCCCCATTGATCAGGTCCGTTGCCTCAGCGAGTTTAGCCTCAAAAGCTTCCATTGTGGGCAATCTTGCGTGTTCCTCTGTCCTGAAGTTCCATTGCAACCAAAGCGAAAAGAAGTTTCTCAACGCGGGGGGAAGGAGCATTTAAGAGGGGGTTTACGACCGATTTAAATCGGCCAGTGGTCCGACTTTCTCACGTAATACACGAATTGAATTGGCTCTCGCCAAAATGCAGTAAATGAAAGAAGAGCTCTTTATGCGGCTGGCCAACCTAGAAAAATGTAAAACAGCTAACAATATATGATGCCAAAACCAGCCAGAAAAGTTGCGTCCAGCGCGGGCCAGCGATGTAGGAAGGCGACGGAGCTGGGATAGTACTTGGCAAAGTGGAAGGCGCTGCTCATGACGAAGGAGCCGCCGCCGACGATATGAATACGTCAGGGGGTTTAGGGGGGAAGCAATTCAAGAGAGATGGGATGTAGACAAGGAGGGACGCACATAAGTCTTTCTGGGCCTGGACGAAAAGTGACGATATCGTGCTATTTAGGCAGAAAACCGAGCAAGCAGATTTTGTGTTGCGTGGGAAAAAGTATGTATTCATGTACAAGACTTTGAAGGTGCTGCGCACCTTCACTATACCTTTGTTTTCTAGCACCATTTCCGTCACCATGAGTTCCTGAAGCCGGCATTTGACTGGGGCATAATCTCTTGTCCTACCAGTTACTCCTCCTTCATCACAGATCACCACCGAAATTCTTTGGCTAGGCTACATTGCGCAACTAAGGTGTACAATAGTGATTTAGATGAACCATACCAATCGCGTTTGTCTCCTCACACTATAACCACTTCCCCCACTTCTCCCACCTTCCTGTCGAGATTTTCGTTTCGTTTACCATGATCATATCTGTCTCCCCAACAAAAAAGATGAGAAACAATAAAATATCAGTGAATGTATCAAAGATCAACTGCGACCCCAATCAGACAAATCTCTGAATGACACAGGAGAAGAAATGCCTACCGAGAAACTAAAGAAGATGTTCGCGTCGATGACTTTTTTCTGATTTAGAGTTTACCATAGGCCTGAGCATTCCGGTTGGAGCCGCTGCCCTGAGCGCTGGCCTCCTCCCGTTTCCCGTAAGCCTGGGCGTTCCGGTTGGAGCCGCTGCCCTGAGCGCTGGCCTCCTCACGCTTTCCGTAGGCCTGGGCGTTCCGGTTGGAGCCGCTGCCTTGAGGGCTAGCCTCCTCACGCTTTCCGTAGGCCTGGGCGTTCCGGTTAGAGCCACTACCCTGAGGACTGGCTTCTTCACGCTTCCCGTAAGCTTGAGCGTTGCGATTATCACCGCTGCCCTCCTCTGCACGCTTTCCATATGCTTGAGCTTTGCGGTTGTCTCCACTGCCTTCCTCTTCACGCTTTCCGTAAGCCTGGGCATTGCGGTTTTCGCCACTACCCTGGGGGCTGGCGACCTCACGGGCATCGAGGGTCACATCACCACCAGTAAGAGCATCGCGCTTGGTATCGGCAGGGACAACACCGGCAAGAGCTAGGGCGGCAAAGGCAGCAGTGAGATAGGTAGAAGCACGCATGATGTTGGATCGTTTGACAGGTCGAGGTATGTTGTTTTTGGAAGATACTAGAAATTGCGGGAAAGAGGTGAAATAAAAGCTTCGGTGTCGGTGATGAGTGGTTGAAGCGATATCAGAGCAAACAGAAGGCAGCGGAAAAGGAAGTTCATTTTGTACATGATCCTGTCCTGCAACATCTACAGCTTCAAACAATAAGCGTTCTTGTCTTGTCGTCTGTGATGTGGAATACATGGTGGGGCTGTGCTACATCGCGTAAGAAAATACGAAGACTGTGGTCATAAATTTCCCACGTAATTCGGGCAAGTAATGCTGGAGATTCCGGTAATCCAGCCCCATCAGCTTCCAACGTAATATTGCGAGTACGTGGAGTCTGACTGTGCAGACGGGTAAAAAATGCAGTCGCTGCGAGACTGAGGACGGGGCACGTAATTTGCAATTGTAGGCAATGGGCCATTGGACTGACTATCGGAACAAGCTCCCAGTTGCAGAGCTGTGCATTCGAAGACATCTCTGCGCCCATGCTGTCTTCATTCCTAAACCAGTCATAGGACAAGAAGCGGTCGAAATTCCATGTTCTTAACAATGGACAAGATATCATTGGAAAGTTCACTTCAGTCCACGTGCGATAGGGACCATTTGATATCTTCCGGCCATGTCATGCAAAGCGACGATGGCGAGCGGCCCAGCTGTTGGCAGCATAGACCTTGCTCCCGATGCGCATCGCGCATGCATCGAGTGATGGCAGCGCTGCCATGGGTCTTGTCTGCAGCTCTTCTCGTTTGCCTAATAGTAGCAATCGGGAGGACGCCACAAGAATGCGCCGAGAACACTTTTTGGCGGGAGCTAGAGTTTGGTATTTTTATTTAACCCTCTGCTTCTTTGTGCCTGTTTTCTTCCACTGACTCTCACCCTTTTTTTACTCCTTGCTCTTTTTCTGTTACTGATAATCCTTGACATGCCGCAACACAGAGACGGCTAAAAGAGACATCCCACCGGTGCTTCAGACGCATCAGTTCCAGGCTGGCCTAGCTTACAACGAGACACATCAACTGTATATTCCAGCTACAGATCTGGCATATGTTGGGCCGCCGTCACCAGAAATGGATGAAGCTTGGAAGGCGATCGTGTCGCGTAAGTGCATAAATCCCGGGATATCTGTGCCAATTGTCCAGTTAATAGAAAGCTAATGGCGTACAATGGGAATGTAGCCGTCAACATCTTTGTGACGCGGGAAGAAAGCGCACTGTTTCCTCAAGATAAGCTCTACGTCGACGTCGAAACAGGCTTGTATACGGCGCAGTGAGTGTTGATCTTTAGCGAAAGGGAACATTTGAACTGACAAGAGGCTACAGAGTCACAATGACGCACGATTTACATTGTCTGGTAAGATGTTTTGTACTTTGCGGCCAAGTCTGTCGACTATTGTCTAATTGAAGAAAAAACAGAACATGATTCGGAAGTCGGGATACCCAGAATACTATCCGGAACTGGAAAGCCCAACACTCCGCGGCCACTTAGGTGAGGCCCTCTGACTCACCACTGCGCTTCATTATGTTAACGACTGCCCCAGATCACTGCATAGACAGCCTGCGAGAGAGCATCATGTGCGCGGGGGACATGACCCTCATTCCAGTCGTGTGGTCGGCGAACCGGAACTGGATCATGCCCAACTTTAAGACATCTCACACATGTCGCGACTTCAACGCGCTTCTCACGTGGGCTCAGAGTCGCGATGCAGAGGACCCCAAGAAGTACGTCGAGACTTCAGAGAGATACAAACAGACAGGCAGCTTCTTGAAAAGCAATTGAGAGTACCGCTTTTTTGTGTTCAAACATTGTCATTATACAATCCTGTTCAGATTGATTATCGTCCTATTTGCGAGCAGCTGCCGCAGCTCCCTTGTCGGCACCCAGTATCTTCTGGATGGCTGGCCTGTTGATACAGCGATCCCACCAGGCGCTCACAGCTTTGCGGCTGAGAATGAGGTCTCCGTACCCACCGGCAAACAGTCTCTGGACCAGTGGGATGTAGAAGATGTCCACGAGAGTAAATTCCTTTCCGACCATGTAGTCCTTATGCTGCAAGAGGCCTTCAGCCACGTCGAAGAACGCCTCGACTGACCGCAGAGCGTCCGAAACCACAGCCTCGTTGGGCGGCAGTCCCATGAATCGCTTGGCAACTGTTTCAAACGCGATCCTGCCTGCGGGCTCAGCAAAGTAGAGCATCTCCACTGACTCCGCCTGGTCAAACAGCGCCGCAGCCTCGGTGTCCGCGTCCGAGGGCAGGAGGGGGAAGGAATATTTTCTCGAGAGGTATTTGCAGATTGCGCGGCTCTCGTAGAGAGTGAAGCCCCCAGGGAAAGTTACGGCTGGTATCTTGCCCCACGGGTGGCGCTTTGTGTGCTCTTCAGACTGGGTAGTTCAAAAACGAGTGTCAGCAGCATGACTTGTACGAGAGATGAAAGAGCTTCACCGCCTACCTTCTGCTCCCCTTTTTGCAGGTTGAGAGGCACGATCTCGTAGTCCGTGAAGCCGCCTTCGGCGAGCGTCAGGAGAACGCGATCGGTGTTGGTCGAGCCGCGAGAGCCATACAGAGTGAAGGCTGGCATTTTGGAGCTGTTCAGTAGTCTCGATGCGAGTCTGGGGCTTGTCGTAATGAGCTTCGACATTTGAGAGCACTCCTATTAAGATGAGGCGAGAGACAGAGAGAGAGAGAGAGAAAGAAAATGGGCCAGCCATTCGGTATATAAGTCGATCGAGTCGACTGGGGTCTGGAAGCGGGAGCTCTGGCGATCGTTTTAGCTGCAAAGAATGTGGATTGCTGCTGGTGGACGGATGAAGCCTTTTGGTTGGTGGGTTCGCTTTCTCTACCAAACCAGGTTAGCGCTGATGCCTGCTGTTTCACCCATCAGCGAATAATGCGTAGGTCCTGCGCTCTGAAGAAGAAAGGAAAAAAAAAGCCACAAAACGCACAGTTTACGCCGTTTGTAAGATCGGAGCTCGGCTTAATCAACAGGCCGCACCGAGGGGCCAAAATGTGTCGCCCTGGCGTGCGTGGCACCTTGACTCGCTTGACACAAAACGACACCGAGTCGTCTGCCGATTGAGGTGAGTCATTATGATTTGTCTGCTCGGACTTCTTGCCTGCGACGACTCTTTCTCCCCGTCTGTAGGGTGCTGCGTGGCCCTCACCCAACGATGGCCGGAAGCTCTGCCGCCCGCAAACGGAATGCGCCTTGTCAAACCAAAGTGAAAACAGGTTGCGCGACCTGCAGGTCAGTCTCGGATCTCACCGCCTGGTTTGTAGTGAAGTGAATTTGTGCTCACCCAGCAATAGGAAAAGAAAGGTCAAATGCGACGAGAACAAGCCGTTCTGTCACAAATGTGTCGACACTGGCCGTGCCTGCGACGGCTACGAGTCTCCGTTTCGGATTCTTACCAGTCAGTCCGTCAACATCACCTATGCTGGCAACACTAAGCCAGGCGCTGCTTTGCAGCCCGAGCAGCCCCCCTCGGCCAAGATCACCCCTCGGGATATTGAGCTCCTCGATCGGTACTTCTCAGTCAAGACTATGTTCGACGTGAAGCTGGGCTGTGAGGAAGAAGCTAGGCAGGTCCTCCTTGCTAGCCTGACTGACCCTGCGATACGGCATGCCGTCTCGTCTCTCCGAGCTCTCCGGGAGGATTTTGAGAGGTCCAGAGACATTCCTGCGAATATTCCGCAGCAGACCCCGAGCGCCGACTACGGACTCCAGCAATACTGCATGGCCCTGGGCGGTCTCGCATCCAGCTTGTGGTCCCCGGGCTCTGACGGGCTGAGGTCGGCACTGCTCTGCTGCCAGATTTTTATCTGCATCGAGCAGGTGCGCGGGAACTACGCTGCCATGGCCCAGCACCTCATCCAGGGACTGGGCATCATGCACGAGCACCGGGCCAGGCCAAGGCTTGCTGCCGCAGACAAGCTGGTGCCAGCACACCAGGGCCAGTTGCCCTTGCTAGATGTGTTCATTATCAAGCTATTTTCTGCTCCGTGCAAGTTTGCAGAACCTACGGAACCTGTGATAGCAAAAGATACTGGCGGGGCGACCGCGTCTGTGGGCCTGACCTCTACACTCGACGAGCCTCTTGAAGCCCATGAATCTCGCAAGTTCTGCACGATTGCACCCGACATGCGGACAGAGCTCACCAGGATCGGTGCGTTAACACTGGAATTCCTCGACAAGGTGTCGCGTGTCGAATCGGAAACAGACGCTCTTCGACTGCTTTCTGATAAGACATCTCTGCTGGACTTATTGAAGTCGTGGCTCGCTAATCTCGAACGGGTTTATAAAGGAATGGGACCTCCTAGCCCTGAGCCTATTATGGTGTCTTTCCTGCGGTATTTCCATCGGATTCTGAAAGTCATTCTCTTGGGGGCACTAGACTTCTCCCCAGATCGTGATGCTGAGCTGCAAGTGGAGAACGACCGGTTAAAGGACATAGCCAGCAATGTGGGTGAGAGAGTAAAAGATTATTGGACGCGCGGTGGGACTAAGAGTAGTCAGGGGATACAATCTACAGTACGCTGAGATATACGGCACATGAAACCGGGAGCACTAGATGCTAATAGAAGAGAGTGTAATTTTAGCTTTGAACGCGAAAGCATAATAGAGGAAGCCAAGTTCAGTAACCCACTCTTTTCGCATTCTCACATCTTCACTTATACAACGTAGCCTATTTTGAGTTTATGGAGAAAAGGATCGAGTGCGGCTGGCCTGCGTATTAAACTGGCGCAGCTTCCGTTTACAGCATGTAGACCGAGCGGACCAATGAGCGACTGACTCCGTCTCTGAGACTACCACCAACACCAGCCATAGTCTTCGACTCTATAGCTCTCTCCCTTTCATATAAAACCTCTTCAACCCTCCAAGGTTGTCCTTGCTGCTCATCAAACATGCATTTCCTCCTCCTCGGCGCCACCGGTCGGACCGGCCAGCACGTCGTGTCCGAAGTGCTCTCTCAGGGCTACACTGCTGTAGCCCTTGTCCGCACCCCTGGCAGCCTTGACCCTTGTCCTGGACTCACAGTCGTCACCGGCTCGCCACTATGCAAGCCCGACATTGAAAGCGCTCTTTCTGCGGTGCCCTCCCTGACACCCTCTGCGGCAATCATCACGCTGAACACCGTCCGCCAGTCCGACAGCCCATTTGCGCGCCAGATCTCGCCTCCCCGCTTCCTGGCCGGCTCGTGCGCCAATACCTGTGAGGTGCTGGCGCATGCCGGCATCCGCCGCATCGTGGTGATGTCGACCGCAGGCGTCGGCGACTCGTGGGCCAATCTGCCGTGGCTTTCCAAGGCGTTCATGGGTTGGACCAACATCAAGCACGCGCTCGAGGACCACAACCTCGTGGATGAGGAGATCCGGCTGACAGGGATGGACTGGACCCTTGTGAGGGCTTCGAGGCTGCAGTTTGACGATCCGAAGCAGAAACCGGTCGACTCGAAAGCGGACATGCAGACGCTGGGCAGCAGCGGCGACGGAATGCGCTTGGCTGACAGCGTGGGCGTTGCTAGCGTGGCGAAATTTCTGGTTAAGGCCGCAGTAGAGGGACTCTTTATACAGAGTGCAGTGGTTGTGAGGGATTGATGTGCGGGGGGTATTGTATGGGTAGAGAAGACTCCAGGACCAAACACAGTGTCGAACAGCGCAGAGCGTATTCCTCCTTGTGGTTCATTCTTAGAAGATCTTATGGGACGAGCCCTCAGGACATGAGTATTACGGGGGTCGTTCTTGTTTGGCTTGTATTTATGCATTATCTGAAGAAATTGGAGTAGTGGTAGAATATAAGACAATGTATAGCACACATAACACGCTGTCATCAACGACACAACTTCCTCACCGTCTTCCCATCTACGCTTCGTCCTTTTTCAGATAGTATGTAAAGCACATGAAGCTCCACTGCCCCCACATGGCATCGTCCACCTCCACGTCAGGCGCCAGGAGGGTGCCGAGAGAGAGGCTGTCGTGGACCGACGCGAGGTCATCCAAGTCGTTGCGGCGGCGGCCGCTGTAGTCGTTGAGGCGCGCCTGCGTGACCTGGTGCTGCCAGATCCACCAGACGCGGTCGAGCTGTGCCAGGTGCAGCAGGTAGAGCACGTCGTTGGGCGCCGTGTACTGGGCCATGTCGCCCTGCATCCAGTTGGGCACGGCGACAGCCGGACCGGACGTCTCGTTCTGCATCGCCTCGGAGAAGCTAGCATAGTCGGGCAGGGCGATAATGTCTGCGATCACAGCCGGGGCGACGAGAGCGCCGGCACGGCGGCCCTCCGGGTCCTCCGGGTCGAAACGGCGGGAGACGCAATGAGGCGACGGGGCGATGCCGTAGCCGCTGACATAATCAAAGTCGGCCATGTGGTTGGCAAAGTTGCCGTCGGTCACGCAGTAGGCGCCATGGCTGCCGTTGGCGATGGTGGAGCGCGGGTTGCCGTCGCCGCCGAAGCCGGGCAGCTCGCTAAGCAGGGAAGAGTGCGCGAGGGCATCGCTGTGGGAGGGTTAGCTCAGTCTCTTCTGTGGATTGTCAGTTTTAGGGAGACTTACGAGTCTTTGGTCCAGTCCCAGAAGCTGCGAATAGTTAGCAGACTGTATGTCTTTAGGGAGAAGAATGAATTGAAGGAAAAAAGAACAAAAGCGGAAAGAAAGAAGGACTGTCAGGAAGAAGGATGGAAGAAAGTAAACATACGGAATGCCGCCTGGGTATCCGCAAGTGTTTATGAGCTCCCTCTCAAAGGCCCAGAGCAGATACCGGTGCCACGGAAAGAAGGAAGCCACTCCAATGGCTGCAACGTGGTCAGCAATCTTTGTAGTCCCCCCCCAAAAATGTGAGTACTGCACCCATACACCCAAACTCACTCCTCATGCCGATCTGGCCCCGGACAAAGGCAAAATCCTCAAACAAGGTGCCCGTCGGCCGCGTCCTCGACGGCTTGTGCTTCAGGCACTTGACGGCCTGCACAAACTGCCGCTTCTCGACGCGGCTCATCGCCCGCCACTCGCGCCGCAGCGTCAGGTCCTCGTCCGGGCAGTACCGCTCGCCAAACTCGTTCTCCTTATAGATGTACTTGTCATAGCCGCTGCCAAAGGCGGAATTGCCAGAGTTGCCGGCCATATCGCTGCTAGCGCCGCCTGGGCCGTGCCACACGTGTAGGCGGCCACCGGCGGCATAGCCAAAGAGCGCACCCCCGGCGAGGAGGGCCAGGCAGAGAAGGACGACCACCGGCAGTCGGAGGCGGCAACCCGCCTTCTTCTTTAGCGGATGCGTGCGTGCTGTTATCTCTAGGTCGTCCTCGTCGCCGTCGCCGTCGGCGTCGGCGTTCTTTTGGGTGAGGGGCTCATTCTCTTCTCGCCCGATGCTGCTGCTCCTGCTGCTGCTCCTGCTGCTGCTATTTTTGTTCTGGCTGGCTCCCAAGGCTGTATACTTGACACTAAGAAGCCGCCATCTGCGCCAGTTGAAACTAGAAGCCATCGCGTCAATCTTCTACGAGGTGTCGTTAGTTTTCTGTCTTTCTGTCTTTCTTTCTTTTAGTATACCATTCCGTGACTACGCGATATCACTTTGTTTTACACATTATATCATCTGTATCGGTCTTGACTGTCTCTTACTCTCTTACTTTCCCTTACTCCTAAATATTACTCCACCACAACTACAGCTATTCCACCCCTCAAATGCATGCGGATGACATAACTCTTCTAGAACGTGTTCCCACCATTCTTACGTGAGTCACGTTCACATAATCTCACATCAAATACGACCAACTACCTGCGCTCTAACGTTATACGAGCAGCGCTAAAATCTTATTTTTGCATGTTTTATAAACATTAAACAACCTCCCGTCATCAATACGAGCTTAAATTGGCGCCCCGCTCACCTTATTGCCACCTCCATCTCACCCGTTAATGTCTGCCCCATTGGACAGCAGCAGCAGCACCATAGATGCCGATCCAGATGCCACGGCCAGATGCAACGGCAAGATTCCCTTTGCATCAGGCTTGTTGAGCTCGGCTCGGTTATCCATCCGGCCGGCATCGGATGCAGCTCCTTTGGGGCTAGAACCGGAGCCAGAACTGGAGCCAGAACTGGACCGGATGCTGTTGTCTGTAAGGCCCCTACCTCCCATGCTATCCAGGACCATCTGTACGACTGTCTCACTGCCCGTGGCGACAGCAGTAAACAGAACCGACCGGCCGGCGTTGTCGAGTGCCCGGGGGTCGGCTCCTGCGCCTCGTGCTCGCAGCAGCAGCCGGAGTGCCTCTTGTGCTTCCTTGGCATCTTTTTCTTTTTCTTTTTCTTTTTCTTTTCCTTCTCGTTCTTCTTTTGTTTCTTTTCCCTCCCGTCCCCCCTGTTGTTCTTCTCCGGCTTCATCGCCACCCAGGTCAGCACTACTGCGGCCATCGTTTCTACCGCAGCGCTTTGCCGCCTCTGCAGCGGCGATCACTACCAGGTGCAGGGGCGTCCGGCCGTCCTGATCCAACGGCCCTGCGTCAGCGCCTTGGCCCAGCAGCAGCTCCACCATGCTGCTGCTGCCCTGGCTGGCGGCAATATGCAGTGCTGTCTGGCGGCTGTGGCGTCGTTTTGGCGTCGATGGCGCAGAGTACTGTGCGTAATTGTTTCGCACTGTGTTGTCCTTAACGCCACCACCGATGTTCGACAGATGGCTGTCCATCGAGCGGCTCCATGCCTCTGCTGCTGCTGCTGCTGCTGAAGTGTTGGACGCAGGCGAGGTTTCAAGGGTTCTGGCATTATCTGGCTGCATGGACGCAATTGTCATTGCCGATGGTGCAGATTCGGCCTCGTAGTTATCCGGGCCGTCTTGTCGTGCATATTGGCGAAAGATATCTTCAGGGCCGCTAACGGGACCGCCATCGGGACCATATTCCAGGCAGTAGTCCAAGCCGGGATCCAAGCTCGGGTCAAGAAGCGGCGAAAAGAGCCCGTTGGCAAAGCTGGTTGAGTCGGCCGCTGATGCTGCCGAGCTGAGAGATGCCGTCATCGCCGGACCATTGTCGCCAAAGAAGAGGTCTGTGGTCCCCGGCACGTCTTCGGACTGGGTCCAGGGCCTGCCGCCAGATGATGATGATGATGATTTTGCCACAGCCGCTTCCAGCGCCTGGATGCGCTCTTTTTGGGCACGGCCTTAGAAAAAGCAAAGTCAGGGTGTCAAGACACAACAGAGAAGGTGAGAGAATATGCGAATATGCTCACGTACGGTACACTTGCTGGGCAATGCGATTCTGCTCTCGCTTTCGTGCTAGTCGTTCTTGCTCGGAGGCCTGGCTGCTGCTGTGCCGTCGGTTGTGCCGAGGCCGCGCTGTTGCCATGAGGTGTCTCTTAGACTCTCTTGGGCTGTCTCCTCTTTCTCGCTCCAACATCTATGTTTCTCGCTTTTGAGGGAGGGCAATGAGCTCTTCTTTGCTTCTGCATCTGAGTAGTTTGGGAGGCCACCATCGTTTTGAGTTGTCTCGCAAATAAGAATGACAGCAATTACAAGGGGATAACGGTTATTATACTGTCTCACATGTGGAAGGCAAATGATCACTCTTGCTTACATGTGTCAGCTGCGTGGAGCCAATTGTCCACCGCTGTGCATTTGCAGGTTCACGAGACAGAGCTTGCATCGGTGGTGATAAGCTTTTGACGTGCATCTTTGCTATTTTTGGAGAGACCGGAGTGCCTTCTTTTTCCTACAATCCTAACTAACAGTTTGCAGAAGAGGCCACTAATTATACAATCAGTGTCTTTTGGGGGCCATTCTTAGATCTATAGTGCACTCGCAGCATCTCCATGTACTCTGCCGCTTCATCGTCATTCAAACTCGCACTTCCATGATTCGTACCTAGCCTCTTTTTCATATTTTACTTCTATCCTCCACCCCCCCCACACC
>JRUC01000513.1:0-17946 GCA_000806385.1 Leptographium procerum
GTCTTAGCTAAACGTTCTCCCACATCCTCTACTTAATTATTTTGCATAAGCTCAGGGTAGGCATAGTCTTAGCCTCTTACAACCTCTTTTGCGTAGCTTTAGGTGCTACAAATGATCCTTAGTTGCGACCGATTTCAACGTCGACGGCGGAGGGCTCGTGGGGGAGATGTAAATTGTAGACAGGTCGAATCTTTTGTCATTTCTTAAGCATTGTAATGTGCCTTTAACAATGTTCGAGAGAACTCCTAGGTGATCATATAGCCGGCAATGTCTGTTTGTCTCTTAAGGAGGGTCCAGGATTCTTATATGACCCGGACGGCTCCAAGGTAGACCAAATAGGCCTGTCAACAGCTCACGTTTCGATCTAGGCCTTAACTTGGGTCCTGTCTTGCGATCCTAACCATAAATAGGCCACCACAGTAAAGACCCACGAGAGTTACTTCTCAAGATTGACTCTTGTACATGCTCATATGGAATCGCGGTTGCGAGCAACTGATCCTGTCTTTTAGATTGTGCTGCTCTGCTTAAGATACCCTGAACCTTGGAGGCTCAATCCCGTCATCGCCCAATATGTTATTTGTGCAGACAGTGGCCTCTAAAGGAGGTCTTTCTAATGTTGCAATATGTATCTACATCACTATATCCAACCACCAAAGCTCCGGCTTTAACGCTCTATACACTCTCGCGTAATGCCCTAGAATTCGAGCCAGTCTCTTTCAGCCGATATCTCCAATGCAGTTCTCTAGTGCCTTTTGTAGACACATCAGGGTTTGATGGGTGGCTTCTAGCAGGTCGATCGTTGCAGACCACTGTCTTTAGCACTGTTTGACTAGATGCTTAAGCAGGGAGTTCTCTAACGTTAGCCTGTCAATTGTGTCTAGTTCTCCTCTTCTCTGCATCTCCTCCACCCTTTGTATCAAGAAATCGATGGTGAGGTGCTTTGTACGAGGTGCGACTCGAGCGCTAGATGCCGCATTGTCCAGGTCTGGTGGTAGATCCATTGTGCACCCGTTACCTATCTTTGTGCCTCTTTGTGTCTGGTAGAAATCTGCCAGCTTTAGGCTAGAGCTAGGTATAATTGATGCCACTTGTCCACTTTAAGGCCTAGGGTCTAAAAGGTTCCTAGTTTTGGGAACGTTCCCCAATAGCTATTTTAAAGCACAACTCTAGCCACTAGTCGAAGCTGTTTCATCCAATACTGGCAAATTATACATCAAAATGTATTTCATCCTAGCCCTTCCTCTCTTTTTCATTCCAAGCCTTGGCTGCGCGTGGACTGCTACGAACTACACTAGTACAGGACCAACTTCATCTAGTCTTTGCTCCGGCATAGGGCTGCAAGCTGTGTCCACTTCCTTTATCAGCACGCCATCAGACAATAGTTATCTACAGGAGACCAATGCTGAGATATTTCATACTAAGGTAATTGTTCAGGTCTTTATTGGTAACTTGTCGGCCTCGGCCATTTCCAATCTTACAAGCGCCGGTCCCACCACAACAGTTGCCAACTTTAAGGATCTTCCATCTTACAAGCAAACATTTCGTCCCTATGACCCAAGTGCAAGTAATCGACCCCTGCAGGTCAAACTTGGCTCCATTTTCGCGACCCTCTGCAAACAACACTGCGAAATGTCAGCACACCTACTATGTAAAATACTCGCGAGGCACGGAGTACTTACCCCTGACACCATCGTATGTAAGAATACATTCTATGTCACACCAAGTAGGAGCCATACATTATTAATTCTTCCTATTATAGTACCTGCATGGCCTCTGTTGCTGTCATGGAAAATCTAGGAACCATAGTGAAATGATGTAATGTGGCGTTATAGAGCATCCACCTTAAAAACCTCGCAAGGCGCACGGCCAGCCATAGGATCCTCTCCTTGCGTATTTCCGTCATGGCTAGCTTCTCCATTAACCTTTCGCCGTCATCCACCGCCGCCACCTCCGCGAACCAATTCCTAGGAAACGTATCCTGAGTGTATATTATCCCTCTTAGCGCCCAATCTTCTGGAATAGGCGTATCTTCGACACTGCGCGGCCGCGGTGGCTTAGTAGTATCTGTTGTGCTGGCTGCAGGCTGCTTCTGCTGCTGCTGCTGCTGCTTAGGCGCGCTAGATCTTGTTGGACGAGCGGCCTTGGTAAAAGAGTTGTCGGAGGGAGCGGTTATGATGGTCTCTTGCTTTAGCCGCTTGTACTGCTTGTTCGTCTTGATTAGGTCGTTTAGGTAGCTAACAAGCAGCGACTAAGGCACGTAGTTTTCGAGATGGACTATAGCGTCGTCTAGCTTGGCCATTGCTAGTAGCTACACGAGGCGGACGTATATGTAGCTAAAGCAGTTCGCATCCGTACGGGCGTGAGAACACTATCCGGTTTACGGCCGACGCTAAAGCCTGTGCGCCGCTTAATGGCTTTATACCTAATGTCTTTCTAAAAGAGGGTGCGGCGGCGTTATTAAGTGTACTAACGCTGCTAGTAAAAGGCCGACGTAGTAGCTTTATACGTACGTTGTTATTGTCTCCGTATCCGAGAGAAGAGAAACTGTAGATACTAGCTATGTGCGCGCCCTTTTAAATTTAAAACTTCTTAATAGTTGTAATACTGTTGTTTAAGGCGTTTACAACTTTTATAAAGGTTGGCTTAAAAAGTGCTTTTACCTTACCTGTAATTAGAATGGTATAAAGCTTAGTAAAGTTTAGGTCGATCTTAGAAACCTTAAACGGCGGCTTGTTGCTTAAGATAGGGTTAAGAAGCGTTATAATAGATTTACGTGTAGACGTAAAAGGGACAGGGACGTAAAGGCTCTTAAGGTAAAGAAAAAGCTAGGTAGTAACGTTAGGCCGCGTTAGGATAGCTAGGTAATGGTATAAGCGGCCGGTGTTAGGCGCGTAGTTTAAGGTAATAGTGTACTAGCTAGTAAAGACTTGTGTTTAAGTGTTATAGACGCGTTAGTTATTATCTTTAATGGCTATACGGTAACGGTTAAGATTACTAAGGCACTTAACCTAGGTATCCTTAAACGTTGGAACGGTCTTGTATAGCAAGGCTATTATAAAGTAGGCTAGGTAAATAAAAGTAATTATGTGCTTTTAAGACTTAGGCAGGCGGTGGCGTAGTAGCTTAAGGAAGCTATAAATACTACAGCGCTACATTTGTATAGACATTGCGTACTTTTAGGCTAGGCGTTATAGTGCCGATAATGCTAACGAGTGTTAAGACGTTAGCATAAAGTTGTAGTGCTTATATAGTAGTGTATAGTGTAGCGTAATTAGCGCTTACTACTACTCGTTGCTAATCTTTATTTACGGATTGCTACTTACGCCGCCTTTGTTAGAGTTAACCTTTATACACTTCGTCTTTACTATAACGAGCCTAATATAAATGCCTTAAACTTCTTTTACTAGCTATAGTAGTAAGATTAGCCGCGTTTTTAGCTATAGCTTAATGTTAGTAAAAGGCGGCCTTTAAGGCCGGCTTAAATTTGTGTTTTACACTTAGCTAAATGGTAGCCTACTATCTTAGGCAAGGCTTAGGTTACTTTATACTACCTTAGTGTTGTTTTACCCGCTACTTATCTCCTTATTCTTATTATTTTTAGCCTTACTTGCTTCTTATGTTTACCGTCTTAGCTTAAACCTTTAAAGGCTTGTTTACGCTATATATTATTAGGCCGTATAGTAGTAATTATTGCTATTAGGGTGTTAAAAGGTAAGTGTAGTAACGCTAGCTTAGTAAGGCTTATAAATAAAATGTAATTCTTTACGTAATAATACCGCTAGGCTTAAATATAATGTATATTATTACTACCGCCGTTTAAAGAGGGAAGTAAAGAACGAGATAAAAAGAAAGATGTTAATAGCTAACACTTTTTATAAGCCTTACTATTTTAAAGGAGAGTAAGAGTAAAAAGCTATTGTTAAAAGGGCGTATTTATTTAATTTAGTAAAGCTGTATATACTTATAGTTTACGGTTTAAGCGAACCAACCTTAAATGTAAGGCGTTTGTTATTATTGTTAGTTGTTGTTAGACGGATACTAAGTATAAGAAGGGCTTATGTATTAATAGCGAAGGAAGCCTTAATTAGTTTGTAAATTATAAATCTTACTTATCCTTATAGTAAAGACAATTATACTTTAATACTTTATATAGTTAAACTTTATTAAGTTTGTTATTATAGCCTTTATAATTACACCTTATGTAAGGATTAGCTATATACGTAGCTAGCACCTACTAAAGCTAGCCGTTTAAACGTAAAGTGATTACTATTATGTACTATGTCCTAAGAAGTTTAGTGCTACCGAATAAAGCGGGAGTAATAGACTTATAAGTGCTTTTAACATAGGTAAAGAGGAAGAATATTAAAACGGACGCCTAATAAAGATGACTATTTAGTTACCTAACATTAAATCCTTATTAGTAGGACCCATTTATATAAGTAGGTCTTTGTGTAGTTTATTACTTCGTTTATAGGCGACTGTGTATAAACGACGTAGTTTTACTTTTCTATAGTTCCCGGCAAACTAAATATAAGTAGGTTTATAACTAATTATAATTACGACGTTAGTAGACCGTTACGCGGATTATAGTATTGCTTTAGTGTAGCTTAAAGATAGCGTTTATTTAAAGTTTATTATAATAGTAAGTAAACGATGCGATAAGAACGTTTTATACGTTTTAGCATTAGAATTATTTGTTTACGAGTATAAGTACAGAGTACACTACTACTTACACTATAATTTAATCTTTACGTTACTAGTGTAGAAAGTTAAAAGCGGTCTTATTACTTACGCCGTCGTCGTTGTTGTCGCCCTTCCTAGCTAGAATCCATTCTTCCGGCTCCTCTCTTTACTATAAGTAAAAGCTTTACTTACAACAAATGGATCGCCTTGTACTCTTTAGCCTTGTAGGTCTCGTTTAAGCGGAGCTTTTAGTATGTATTAGATAGGCCGTCGGACTAATAGTATTCTTTATATACGGAATATTTAAGCATGTAATATCTCCTTTAATGTGTTTAGGAGTTTAGTTTAACTATCTTATATTTACACTTTACTAACAATAAAACAAACCATGTACCTTAAAATTAACACTTTACACACGTAAATCGTTACCTAGTTCGCATATTCGCCTTATATGTGTATATAGTACACTTTTATACTTGTTTTAAAGCTTTAGTAAAATGGACTTCCGTAGCTACCTCGTTCCCTTATAAAGTAAAGATCCCTCGTCGAGTAGGGAATTAACAGCAACAATAACACTAAAAAGCGGGACTAGCGCTTAGTAGGATTATACAGCTGCATATTCTAATTCCATCGAGCTCGCTAAGTTTATAGACAATATATCGCTTTAAAACATTTATATTCAATTACGCAACTCTACAAGGTTAAATTCTAGATCGCCTAGCTACATTAGGCATCCTAAGATGGTACGGTCTATTACTTACGGCTAAGATCCTTTTAATTCTACCTCGCCTATCTGTAATGGAATCCGCGCTATGAAAGGCATGAACTACAAGGCTATAAAAATTCTACCGACGTAGACGAGCCCTCGCTATCTTTTGATTGCATTTTACCTTAGATCGGAGGAGCCAATTTGCCCTTGCAAGTTTCTAGAATACAGGAAATGATACCCTTATGCAGCAAGGCATCCATGCATGGCCAACACCGCAGTTTACCAGCCGTGGATCAAATCTGCCTAGCCTACAACATACTTACATCGAAGGCAAACTGGATTCCTCCTATCTGTCTGCCTAATGTCTATATCTAGCGTATAACTTATACCGCGTTAGAGCGATGGCCGATGGCTAGGCAACACCGGCATCGCTACTCGGTCGGAGCACCGGTTTAGGCAAAGAGAAGGGGGGGCGGGGCGTAGCACGAGCACTTAAATATAACGGCTAACATTATTACAGTATGGCCACATGACTTAGCAAGAAATTTGCTAAACCTTCGCTGCTAGGGGGAGTAGCTCCTTGGCGTTAAAGTCTATGGCCATTCTTGCCTTAATCTTTAAGGACGGGAGGAAGTCCACCAACCCTAATAAACGAGCGACCGGTGGAATTAGTAGTAGCGGTGGCCGCTCTTTAGCTAGTATCATCTAGGATACGATACAAACAGTAGAGGCTTTCGCCTAGCTATTTACACCGATCTTAACGGTGACTCTGCACTACACTCGTAGGCGGTAATGCGACTACCTTAACGCCATTAGCTACGCCGTCGTCGAGCAGCTTACCCTTTACCTTACCTTTAATCCATTAGTACGGCCCCTCGCCCCCTACATGTAGGTGTAGGCCTAGTCTAGCTGGCCTTGTGTAAGGTATAATTAGACTAGTTAAGTATATAATAGCCAAGTGCTAAAGGGGCGGTCTGTAAGCTATGACTACAACGTAATTGCTAGCTATGACTAATTGCTAAAAGGCTCGCTACGGTTAACTGCTACATAGTATAAAGCTAGGGGGGCTGCAATTATGCCACACCCTACGCTCCACTTGTTTGCTTGGCAAGAGCACTAGTCGTTAGCCTATAGCCTTGCTACGTCGTACTAAACTCGGCTGGCATCTTGCGACCTTAGTTACTCTTGTCTAGGATGCCTTATAGGGGCTTTAGGCCGGGGTAAGAAAGACCGACTAGTCTAGGGCGCTATCCTACTTGTAACTATTGTGCATCTATCTACCGCACTCTTTTTTCTAAGCTAGCGTAGGTAGATAAGGTTTGGTATACGAAGGTTGCAACGGAAGTCCTACTATACTTATATATTTAAAGGGGTAAGGCTGGTGGTTAGGCGCCGTTAACATAGTTTCTTTTCTCTTATTAATATTATTAATCGTCTTCCTTTATGTATAGTATTAGGAGGGTGCTTTTTTAGTCTTGTTCTTCTTAAGAAGGTGCTATTTATATGTAAGATACTACATGTTTTTACGTACATTTGTTCTTGCAACCTACATAAATCTTTTATGTCGTAGTAGTACTACCGGCCTAGCTCCTTTTCTAGTTAAAAAACTACAGCTTATCGAAACATCTCTTATCCGGTAGAATTAAAATGGTAAACAGTTGCGGACTTGTAAGGGCTAAAGGAGTAGGCTAATATAAATTCTAGGCACCTTAAAAGCTGTTGCAGGTATGCTTAGAGACGAAGTAGAACAAAGCGTTAGATAGAAGCAGCTTAGGCCGGAAGTGAATAGGGGTCGGTACGTCTAGCATGCTATAAACGCTTAGGTAGTATAGCAACCTAGTTAAATAAAATTAAAAAGGCTATGTTTACAGCTGTAGAAATGGTTATGCATATGTAAGGCAAACTATGCGAGAACTTACGCTTAGACGGTGGGTGGAAGGTGACCGAAACGAGTACTCGTACTAGTACTCGTAGCAGTGTCTATTGATTCTAATATTGTCTAAGACTTAATCGAATCCGGTTATGTTGCCACTTAAAACGCGCTATGCCTAATTAAGGGGGGCTTAAGCTCGTTTTCTTTAAACCGGAGTCTACGAGTAGACTGGCCTGCTGGGATGCTCTAGGTTTATGACTCTTGTTTTCCTAGTCCTTGGTAGGCCTATATGAAATTCACCCCCACCGCATTATTATGATATTCGATCTTCGCTTAGGATGCTGTGACATTTGGGTTATGCTTTGATTTGCATGATACGGAGGTTATATTAGGGCCTTAATCCTATCTAGCGGCTTGACAAGACTGTCGTCTAGCAATAGAAAGCCTTAATGTTAGGTATGGCGAGATGAGCGAGTCTCTTGTATTCGTTGATGGCCGTGCCCCGATTATAGCCACATGCAAGGCAGATAGCGTAATTGTCCACACCCGGCAACCATAGCTGTATCCTGTCGTGATGGGTGTGGCCTACGACTAACAGTTATACTCCGCAATACCTAAGGACTCGGATTAATCCCCTGCATACAATCGCGTTTGTAGTAATAGAAAATATTTAGCAAGGGCATCTTTTATTAGAATATAAGGGGCGGAAACATTGAGAAACATCTAATTCGCCTCCGTGTTTGCACGATTTTTATCTCTTTTAGGTGCTTGAGTGAAAAGGGAGGAAGTTCCCAAAACACCAATACCATAGGCCCTGTACGGCTGATAGAGTCGGATCAGCCAGGCCCTTGGCTCGTGTTAGAAAAAGGAGCGAGATAAATATTGTGGATGACTGCACCCCAAATGGGATAGAGCTGGCCTGCCCCGGCCTTAAGCCCTGCAAGGTCGCTTGGATACACGTTGGCAGCGCTTTTAGCTTTAGTCATTAGTCATAGCTCGCTGGCAGCGCTTTCAGCAATTAGTCACGGCATTAGTCATAGCTTTCTGGCAGCGCTTTCAGCTTTAGTCATACGTTGGCAACTCACGGCTCATACAAATTGAATTGCACACATACACGTGAATACCCGCCTCGCCTTCTGGCAGAATCCCGATTTATTCGTAGGCGGTGCGTAGGCAGGCGTAGGAATTTTTATGCCTGCAATCAATCTAGGCCTGTGCCGAAGACGACAGTAATACGCAAAGGAAGACAGCATAGAAGGACTAGCTGCCTCTAACAGTACTGACAACTGAAGAAGCTAATAGCACCTGGGCCTTGAAGCACCGCCCTCATTCAAAGTTTGCTACGCATAACCACGTGCCTAGTTAGGAGCTTTAGCGGACCTAGTTCACAATACGTACAAGCAAGGCTGGCACCAAAAGATATTCACACGGAACAGATCTAACACGGCAGTAACAAGACGGGATGAGCGGTAGACCGGCGGCTAGTCCTCCCCCCAGTCTGTCGTCCTGCCAGTCTGTCTACCAGTCGTCTTACCAGTCTGCCAGTCGTCCCCACCCCATAAATTACCGTAAACGGCATAACGTTAGCGTAAAAAGCTCTCTGCAACAGCCAATCAGATTTTGAACAGTAAGCTGTGAAGGACAGCAAAAAGGGCGCCTTACTGTAAATCACCTAAACCACCCATGAATTACTGTAAGAGGACTAACGCAAACGCTGATCTTTACTGAAGAGAGTAACTTTGCCAAATGGCGCGGACCCACCGTTTTATATATATATGCTTAGTAGAGAACGGGTGTATGCCCCTTTATGTGACAGCTTTCTTTCGCCTCAGCCTAGTCTCCCTGAACTAGCAGGTCCCTGCAAGGAGCGTCTCCGGTTGTCGTATTGATTGTTCCCTAGTTTAGTTTAGCAGCTCTGTAGACTGTAGTGGTCCGCTGCTCCCCACTTGCAAAGAGCGGATACGTTTGTCCTTCCTTTTTTCTCTTGTGGCGATGCCAGTCTACCAAAATAGAGGGCCTGCGCCTTCCACATCGCTCCACAGTGCACCCTTTTTGTCCCTTCTTCATTTTTTGCGTACAATCCGCAAACAGCATTGCTTGCAGGCCACTACCGGACTGTTCCTTCGCAAAATCACCAGCAGGATGCCAGCGCTGGATGCGATTTGGGATATGCCAGAGACACCTCAACAGAATATAGTGCAAACCTCTGACGCCGTCAGCCAGGTAAGCATCAATAACACAGTCTTTACTGAAGTCCACTGTCTTTGGGAATCAAGCTAAGTCACCAATGGCGAAATCAGGAGGACAACACCGGTAAGGAAAATTACAAACCTGAAGCAAGCATCTGCTTCGCGGAGGGTCGTCGCTTATATACCGAAATGTCGACCGGCGCGAGGTCCTGTACGTGGGGTGTTTTAATCCCCAAAAACTATACCGATCATTCGTCGTGTCCTGTTCGCGGATGCCACGGCAGTTTCAATGGCATTAGAGGCGTCGGAGCACATTTTAAACAGCACAAGGGCACAGCATTCAAAGATAATGGAGACGGCACGTTCTCGAAGAAGGGGACATGTGACGGCAATCCCATTGTCGTAGAACAGGCTTGGGCGATTGCAGCCACCATCGAGGTAAGCCGTTGTTTCGTGCCCTCAACATAGCTAAACTAACTACTTTTAAAGAAGAGAAAAGGCGGTCGCGACAGCCCATCTGCTCCGCCAAAGAAAAAACAGAAACTGACAGAAAACCCCACCGAGAGACTAGAAGTTACCTCAGATGACGAAGATACTGATCTCGAAGATGCGGAGCCCGGCGATTCGGAGTCTGAAGATGCAGAGCCTAGTGATTTAGATCTCGAATATGTTTCACCTGATGCAGAGCTCGACGATGCAGAGCCTGGGGATGCGGTAGCCGGTGATCATATGTGGCTTTCTCAAGACGACCGTTGCAAATTTTTGGACAGACTGCAGTTCATAAAAGATCTAGGGGGGCAGCAAGCGTCACTGAACGCCACAACCGTCAACAAATATGCCTTCCTCGTGCAACAGCAGTCCAAGAGAAAAAAACAGGCCATTCTCAAGGCCATCGTTCATGAGGCCAATGGTTGGCAAGGCAGCGACGATCGGTACAACCCACTTTTGCCAATTCATGATTACCTGGCTATTCCAATCTGCGAAACAGCAGGCTGGCAAGTGATATTGATTAGGCGGTCACCGGCCCATACGGCGCTCCATGTCGTCATTGCCGGCCTGAAACATCGTCGGAATGTGACGCCCATTCTCGAAGAAATTGAGAATGCAAGATGGGTAGAGCCTCAAGCCAACTATGGGCTTACCAATCTAAAAATTGACTACGGCGTGTTGGCAGTAATCGGGGTTTTCGCGGACGATCCAGAAGGCTGTATTCAGCGGATCGAAGACCAGGAATCAGAATTCTTTGATGTTGCCGTCAATTATCCCAAAAAAACCATCGACTATTTGGAAGATGAGCTTTTCTCCTGGCTACAGGGAAAATGGTACGAATATCTCACACGGACTTGCAAAAGTCTTCAAAGTTTCACCTCTAGCGCGTCGTTAAGATTTAGAAATCGCTTGGACACGCTCTTCACGCGCGATTCGGCCAAAGCCGAGACCACGACCACAAGTATGAGAGTCCTTATTATAGCTATGGTAAATGGAGCACTGACCTTCGCAGACTCGACCGCCTCCGCACAAAGGGTTGTGACTTCGCAGGAAGACGACGCTCAGGGCAGTTCTCTACCGTGTCCCGGAGCCAACCAAGACATAAGCGACGAACAGAGAGACGCAGAACTTTCAAGCTCGTTGCCAGAAGAGACAGCAACAAATACTACTACCACTAGGTTTCCTCCCACGCTAGACTCTGACAGCACATGTAAGTTTATTTGGGGCTTTAGTCTTTGACTGCCATTGCCACCCTTCCATAGTGCTTAAGCTAACTGCCTTTCAGGTTGCAATGCATAGATTCCTGCACCGTATACAGTGACCGGCATTTTAAGCAATCTAACTGGCAGCCATCCATTAACTAATTTAAGAAGCCGAAAATCCACCCGACACCTTGAGTCTAACACGGCTTCCAAAAGCTTGCCAGCACCGCCCCCCTATGATGCCCTCAACAAACCCGATTCAGCGCCGCGCGAAGTTTTCGGCATATTTGATGTGGGGGATACGGCTAATTGTTTAAGTTTAGTTGCCATTTCTACTAATGCAGTTAACGGCCTGCAAATGGAAAACATGTCTTTAGTTGAGACTAGGGCCGTAGGTATGAAGAGACGCAGTCCTTGCCTTGGTTTTAGATTAGGTACCAACAACACTTCGCAGACTCTATTGAAGCTACCTTAGTCGACACATTCTTACCAAGCGTTGCGCCTTCTACCCACGAAGATAAGAGGAATAATTCAATCACCTCCGTCCCATCCCTTCTGGTTGATGGGTCTCCTAGCGGAAGCGATCCGGAGATACCCGCACCCTTGGAGCTCTCTTTGAATCAACGGCAACCTATAATATTGTTCCCATTCCGCGAAATCGAAGGTAAGATGGTACAAGTTGGGATAAAAAGGTGACGTAGATATGTGCTAACTAAAAAGGGATCTATTCTGCCATTTACCCTGCGCTAATTGAGCAATGGCCTGATGGACAGGCGTTAGTATCACAGGCCGATTTGTATATCCATTGCGGCCTACGACAGAGCATGATGGATCCTGGGTTTACCAATTACGCACGATGCGAAAAAGAAGGCAGTCACTTCGCTATATCTTTTTTTCGTGAAGATAGCTTTGTTGGGGTTTTGCGACCTTCCATATCTTTGGAGTGGATCCAGACCTGGAATAAGAAATGGTCTCACCACGCCAGGGACAGTACAACTTTCACCGAAAAACGGGTGTGCACTTTTATATCCCCATATAACGAGCAGTATTTAGTCTCCAGCCCTCTTCCAAGTAGGGCGATTGATGATATCTTCCATTTTAGTAATCAATTTAGGGAGGGGATCACTTAGTAAGATATAATTTGTGGAGGGTCCATAGATAATTGCATACATTTACCGTCCTGGTTAACGTTTACAATATAGAGGTCATGTTTCGTAGGAAGTATGTAAACTCCCTTTTGTGCCGTCGTATTACCCTTGCAAATACCATCCGTAAAAAATGAAATCCCCCCGTTTTCCATCTCCTGCCATTTGATCGTAACATCATTGTCATATGGCCCGCCTGAATACGTTCCTAGAGACAGCAGGTTATATCCGGGTTTCAACTGGAAATACGTGACTTCCCACCCGGCTTCTGACTGGTCATGCTCAGGCTCCGTTTCCTAGTTGTTTTAGAAATAATATGGCCCCAACGAACTATAAAATAACATACCATCACTCTTCCTTGGTCTGAAATGCTGTCCGCTGGTTTTGGGTATTAGGAGGCTTGAATGAACAGTTAGCGCCTTACTTCCTTTCTTTTCTTAATACATGTTTCATACCTTTGTGAATTGCAATATAGGAAATTCGGTTGAGCAGCGGTGATGACCTGAAAGCTGTGTAGAACGAGTCGGAGGTGATATGCAGAAGGGAAAAGCAAAGTCCCCCACTTGCTGCTATCGTATTGTATGAAGGCCTCCACTCGATTACTAAAACCATGTGCGGGGTAGCGGGGCACGCGTAACTCAGAAAAATAACGTCTTTTGGCGTGTCTTCCGACACCTTCTGTTCAAGTGTATCCATTGACGATATTCTGAGCAAACACTCTTCTGTGTAATGAGGCTCTTACAATGTAGTATGGGACATCAGAAGAGGCTAGCCGGTCTGCGACATGGTGACGGTACCACGGGTTTCCTGCATCTGCAGCCTACTCAATGCACAGAAACGAGGCTGGCTACCTTTCCACAAGGGACATGCAGAAAGTGACATATCCTACCTACATGCAGCACGGTATCTTATCTTGCGTTGCATTTGATGCTTCTTCTGTCGTCCCTCACCGCAGGTACGCCGTGCGCTGTAATACTGGCAGGGTCAAGCCAATGAGAAGCTTTGAGTATGTGCACACCTCGTGCATGCACATGTTGGTGGTTGAGCCAATCCCCTGGCCGGGGACACCTTGGCATGGGAAGCGGACAGCATGCAAGCTCATCATTCATGCAAGACTAGCGTGCAATTCAAATCCGCATTCCATCTCCGTGGGCCGAGGTTCATGACAGGGGTCCTAAAGGTGAGATATTCATGCCCTTCCAGATTAGATCCGGGAAGAAACTAGGGTTGTCTGTAGTCCAAAATTACTGACTGGAGCAGACAATCCAAAAACTGATTACGTTATGACCCGAGAGGATGATCCTGCTCGGCTCGCACCTCCCTTCTCCTCCTTGCGCAAGCCGATAGCGAATGCCGATTTCGCGAATAAGTTCTTAGGCTTGACGAGGTACCAGTTGGACACCGACAGACCTATTCTTCGAAGAAAGAGCAGTTCCAAAAGAAGTATGGTCGACTGTTGCTTCCGTTCCCCCGCAAGATGGGAGCGAAGCATCTGTTACGACTTGCCAGGCGAATCTATGCGATTGAAGTGGGAGATTGACGATGTGAATTGATTGACTTTTCTTTGTGCAAGAGCCAAGGGTACTTCGAGCTTTGGCGACACAACAAGACTCATACTTCCCTATGCGCCCGTCCACTTTCCTGCATGGAGGTGGACATAGCGTCCGCCAATGACTCCGGCAAGCGAGGGACAGGCGAGGAGCTAAACACTACGCCATATTACGCTGATGCGCCAGGAAGCCAAAGTTTTTCCATTCCTACTAAGTTTCTGTGTGAAATAGTGGTAGTGTACGGCTTCACTCTCCGGTCATCCGCTGTATTATAAATCAGTGTGGCTGCTGTCATGGATCTAGCTTCGTAGGCTCTTGTTTAAGAAAGAAGCTAGCGATACAAAGACGCTACTTCTGACGTTGGTGCTAGAAAGGAGCAGCCTTCTTCCCTCTCTCTTTACCACTGGATACTGAACGGCGAGCTCTTCTTTTAGGACCGTCGACTTTACCTTTATCTGGGTAGAAGCAACCTTTATGAGGCAAACATAAGCGAGACGAGTGGCACTACTCGTACGTTTTAACCACCGTTTCCACTATCCTAAAAGCGGCTATACCTTGCCACATTGAAGTAAGAGGACGGGATGGCGGGCAGCAAGCCATTTACCATAGTCTTAGACTGATTTAGTCTTACGGTTAGTATGTAGTAGTGACTTGACGACGCCAACATGGGAGCATCAGAGAACGAGGTTTCAATTGGCCAATGGCTAAGAGGTTCGATAATTTTCTCCTTATCCAGAGATTTACAGCTGCTGGTGCTTCTTGACACTTGTAGGTCGTCCAATGGCAATCACAAAGAGGAAACGAAATAGCTCACGCCAAAGAGAAAGGCCTCATCCTTGTAAGTTATGTCTTGACGGACTCATTTAGAGACGGGTAAGGCAACGGACTGTCGGTGTGTGGCTTCTTTTTGGTGGCTCTTGCGTCGGAGGGTGTGGAGGGTATGAAAGTCTAAGGCCACCTTATCAGTAGTGGCCTTTGGTATGGCTGCGGTCGCTTTGCCCGCGTTTCTCTGTCTAGATCAAATAAAGACTCTTTATAGATCTGCTTAGCTGCTCTCGTTGTGTCTTTAGAGAAAGGCCCGGCTCCCGGTGGATTCTCTTTGGAGCGGCGATCGACGACCGCACCAAACGCTTTGACTGGTCCCTCACGCCTCCATTCCATACCTAAGGAACACCATGCTAGTCCCTCGTACACCATCTCTTACGTATGAGTGCAGCCACGACTAGGGAGAACACTTGGCCAGAGCGTTATCGTACAGCTATGGCCTCGTATTGGCACAAACGTTAGCACACAACGGCGTTATATTCTTAGTCTGGATGGAGCACGAGCCGGAAGAATGCACCAAGACAGGTAAGAGATACATCTTGTGCTAGTGTTGGCTTTTATCACTTAGAACGGCGCTTAACGTAGGTGCATATGATTTGACGATTTGTTAGCCTAAGCCGCTAGGTAGACAAGTATTGAATCGGATTCGCTCTTGCTGCCGTGCGATTCGTTGGTATAGTATACCTCTTTGTTTGCAATGACCTTGGCGGCGAATGGTAGAGGGAAAATCTATCTGGACCATCTGGATCTGGCCGGACGGCATCTCGTGGATGACGCTACGTATCGTTGTTCCCTGTTGCTACTCAGCATAATCAAAATTTGTAATTCTCAATCGGCTTCTACGGTTTTAGCAGCAGCCAGTGGGTCCATGCCTCATATTATATCTATGTTATGTTTTTTATTTGCTTGCCCTTTTCCTCCATACTGCTCACCACATAGCCAAAACCATCACCTCCGGGGAGGCTATGTGCATGGGGAATACAAATGAAGTAAGCAGAAATAGAAAATTCAGTGTTTAAGAAACAGCAAGCCACGGAAGATGAAAGAACCAAAACCCCAAAACCAATCAAAGCCACAGCCTACCACCATTAGTGCATTGGAAGTGGAGGTTCCTCTTCCATCATACAAGTAGTCGCTACTATATTTGTCCATTTACCGTAGGTGCCTGCAATGGCTGTGCTTAAGATGTTGGCGGAAGTGGTCTGTTCGAAAGAATCTTGTGCTAGCATTGCACTCGCGGAACTTGTGCACGTCCTGTAACTGCTGTGTGCGGTTGTCCCAGCCCTGCTCCGTGGCGTGTCGCGTATCCAACCAGCCAGCAGTAAAGCCACTCCGCATGAACTCTTTGCCGCAATAGCTTCTACAGTAATTGCATTTGTACTGCTTCTCCATCTTGTGTGCTCTACACATTCGTTAAGTTGGCATAATTATATGAGGGAAATGGGGAAATAGAGCCTTACCTTAGCTGTGCCTCTGTTTCAAATTTCGTCGGCTTCTTAGGGCAGCAGTCGCACATGAATAAGTCGGTTCGTTTCAGCAGGCCTATGGTCTTTGCCAGCTCAGGTGCCTTCCGTGTTGATAATGTAGTGCGCGCCAGCACCGACCGTGGAGAGATGGTCAGAGGAATTGATGGGGAGTACGGCAACGTGCACCTGCTTCCGGCTGTATCTATGAGTGACATACCGCCAGCCAGCGACAGGCTATCGCCGAGAGACCTGCGCCCAAAGGCGAGACCACCACTGGTCACGTTTGTGGCTGCTGGGAATAGGTTTCTGTATGAGAAGCTTCTGCGGCAGATAGACTGGCCGACAGATAATAGCGAGTCCTGTGTGTTTGGGCTGAGCCGCGGCGCTCGCGACCCTCGCAACACACCGCCACGCCAGCGCAAGTGCTCACTAGAAGCTATACTGTAGAGCCGCTGGCGATGATGCCCCGGCGCTTCTGCCCGACCTTCTGATAGTCGCCAGCTAGGTAGTAGTCCGTCAGTCGGCTAGTCTCTTCCATCGGGAAGCCGGTGTCGTCGTCGTCACTAGAGCTGCAGCTCGGCGCGTCCGCGTTCGAGCTGCTGCTCGTTTTCCGGGTTTGTTCTTCTGGCGACTGCTCGTAGTCGTGGCGCTCCCTCTTTGGTGATCGGAGGCCATTGGGGTAGTGGCCGAAGGGTGCACTCCGCGGGGACACGGCAGAGTAAAGGGGTGTCTCTGTATACCGGGTTGGTGAGTTGAGCAGCTGGCCCTGTTGGTGCTGCTTCATGTAGGGAGGCAAAGGCAGCGGCTACAGGGCAGGGAAGCGCACCACCGGTCGCAGGGGCGTGCGGGCTATACTCTTCTATTGCTGCCGACGTGGGACCGTTGACAGGCACGATCCTTGGTTAGGGCGGCGGCGCGAGATCGTCCCGTGAGCTGTTTAGGATGGACATGGGGACGGAGAATATCGGAGGAGAGACGGTCGATCAGAGGCCAGGCCGGCCAGGGTCGGGGAAGGACCGTGGCGGGATGCTCTCGCCTATGTGTATTGGTGGGCCATGGTTTCCGCCGCCAGGGTCGTCGGGACTGCGAGGAGCACACTAGGAAATCTCCATGGCTGATAATTGGAGAAAAGACAGGGGACTGGCTTCAAGGCTGTTGTCGACAAGGACCCCAAACACAAAGTCGAGATTGGTTGTTTGTGCTGTTGCTCAATTCACGGCCTTGTCAAAGGAGAGTAGACGAGAATTGAGCCCAGCTGAGCAGAGATTTCTGAAGACGTGGAAGAGGGAGGGAGGGGGTCGGAGGGAGAGAAGTATGCAAGCAAGAAGCCAGGTTTGTTGTGATCTATGGTGCATCCAATGGAGGGCTCAGGCTGAAGAGGTGATTTCTTGGTTCGGTGTTTTCTGCATCCGAGGTGGAAACGTGGAAGCAAGCCCACAGGGAGTTCGAAGGAGAAGGGTGGTGAGGATTGCAGAAGAGGATCCAGCTGTTGCCACTACGTAAAATGTCGAATCATGCTTGAGCCGACGAAATTATCTATAGAGTAGGGAGGGAGCGAAGGGAGGAGAGAGGAGGGAGGGGGCGACAAAGGCAGCTGTAAAGAACTAATAGATTTAGAAAGAAATAAGGGAAAAAAGAAAAGGTGGAAATCGCAAGAAAGAAAACGAAAGCCGGGGGCGTCTTAGACACGCCAAACCTACTGATGGTATGTATTACAACTTTCCCTTAGGTTTTACTTTATACACGTAAGTGTTTCGTCCCCCTACTGCGTCTATCCTGCGTCCCCTACTGCGTTCTTACTGCGTCCCTTACTGC
>JRUC01000516.1:0-17895 GCA_000806385.1 Leptographium procerum
CGGGGGGCCACGCGTGTAAACAAAGAAGCAGAAAACAAAGACGCCGAGACGATGCTCTCTCCTCCTCACCTTGTCCTCGCCTCTGGCATAAAACTCTCGGGCCAGAGCATTGCCGATGCCGCCGGGCGAGCAGCTGACAAGGGGGGCTGTCAGCGTCGGTCAGCCAGAAGTGGAGAGGGCCACGTTTTTCCTTTACCCTGTGATGAGTACAGACTTGGGCGGTGGTGGGCTCGTCATTGCGTCTGCAGGAGGTATCTATCGTACGGAGAACGGAGTACGGAGAAGCTGCAATCGGTGGGACAACAAGGGAAAGCAGGATTGCGGCCAAGCTGCAGATTTGTGGACCGCAATTTGGTGATGGCGGTGGGGATGTGAGATGGATGGCAGTCATGTGACTAGAAATGGGGAGATGCCGCATTGGTACTAGGCCACCTGGTTGTGCGCTGTAGTCTGGCGCCTGGGTCGTTAGTTCCAGCGTCCACAATGGCTTGTCCAGGGGATGCAGTGGCCTAAAAAACAACTAGCGCCAGTGGGGAGCGCCATCGTGCTGACATGTGCCAGGGCAGGGTTGACTTGATAAGAGGCCGGGACAAATTTGCTATGTTCGGCTGCGCGCTATGCAGATCGCAGAGCCTGACTTTCGACCTTTCCCACGCTCGTAAGATGCTCCGTGCTCTGAGCGCACTTGCAGGCTGACGGGAAAGGGGCCGTTTTGCGTGTGCCTGGCCGCAAGGATGCGCGATGTATCGCTAATAAGACGGCAGCGGTTGTGGAGATGGGAAGTCACCATAATAACCAGTTTAGGCTTATCAAAAGGGCATTGTGGGCCCTCACTACTGCTAGCATCTTTTTTCAAGTACTCCGTCCGGAGTACAAATGCAGTTTTGCAAATACCCATCAGGGCTGGATCGGACTGGGCGATGGGCATTGATCAGCACAGGTGTTTGACAGCAAATTTAACAAGCATTTTTTCTACAGCTAGGCGATTTGCCAAGACGTCTTGCTACACTCTTTGTGGGTAGACACAAAGACAGACCGACGGAGACTAACAACGGAGACAGTCTCGGAGAGAGCCTTTTTCTCTCCCTCTCGTAGCCGGGGCTGTATTGCACCCCCACGGCCTCTCTCTCAGGCTAAGCCGGGGTGCGGCGAGATGCGTCCGACCGCAAGTCCCCCATTCTAGTTCACGAATAAAAAACGAGAGTAGCCGAACGAGATAAGCCTGAAGGGGGGATGGCTGAGAGAGAGGGCCCGTTCCCAGCCCAAGGGAAGGATGGAAACAGACTGGGAAGGAGAGCAGGGCAAAGGAGGCGCATTTTATGCCGCTGCTGAACTGATAGTGGGAACAGAGAGAGCGAGAGCGAGTGAGAGAGAGAGAGAGAGAAAAAAAAAAGGAGAGACAGGCTGTTGGATTGGCTATTGCGGACGAGTACTTGAAAGTTCTTATCTCTCGCCGCACTCTCTGGCACTATGCCCTTTCTGATTCGCTCGTTCAGGGGTCATTTGTATATGTAGTCCTGTTGGAACGTCCCCCCGTCTTTTTGTGAGATAGAGAAATGGAAAAAAGATTTTAAAAAAAAGAAAAAAAAAACGGCTTCGTCATTACTTAGGCGACTGCCGTCGCAATGGTCCATTATTCTGCGTCTGTGAGAAATAGCCACGGCCGCGTGCATTGACGCAGCCGCGCCCACCCGTCCCCTCTTCTCTTGACGACGAGATAGAAAGACAAAGACAAATTTAAAGAAACAGAGACACAACGATCATGGCTTCACAAGCCCCCGGGCTCGTGGTCGGCTCGTGGACTCTGTGGGGCGTCGCCATCTTTATCGTCCTCTGGCGCATGGCATCACGGCGCCTTCTCTTCGGCAGCTTTAGGAAGTTCCAGCTGGATGACTACCTCATGATCATCTGCGTCGTGCGTGCCTCCGCTATTTGTCCCCTCCTCTATTTCCTATCAGCAATATGGCAATACATCGTCGTCCCCTCACTGACACAGTATCTCTCTCCAGCTCACTTTCACCGGTGTTGTCGTCTCGTCCAACAAAGTGGCGGTCTACGGTAGCAACTATGCAGACGACAGCGAGATAGCAACCTGGACGGCCAAGCAGAAGTCTGACGCTGAGATCGGCAGCAAGCTGCTCATCGTGCTGGAGCAGTGCATGTTGGCCACCGTCTGGCTGGTCAAGGCTTGTCTCCTGCTACTGTATGCCCGGCTGACGTGAGTTCTTGCAAATGCGTTCAGTTACTCTGTTCTCGTTTCCCGACCATGCTAACGACCTGGATGCAGTGCCGGCCTTGCCGAGAGCTACGCCGTCCGGATAGTGGCTGTCTACTGCGCCATCGGCTTCGTCGTCGTTGAGATCCTCTACTTTGGCGTCTGGTGTCGTCCTTTCCACACGTACTGGCAGGTGCCAGTGCCAGATGACAAGAGTGCGTTGTATATTTGATTGTTATCGAGTACAAATATCCGCTAATTCCTCCCAGCCCAGTGCAAAACGTACCGCCACCACATGATCGCCACGACCGCCTTCCACGTCTCCTCAGACCTGCTTATGCTGCTCATCCCCGTACCGCTGATCGCCCGCACAAACCTGCCGACCCAGCGCAAGGTCGTCCTCTGTGCTGTCTTTGGCCTCGGCCTCGCCGTCGTCCTCGTCGCCATTCTCAACCGCTACTACAACTTCACCGAGACCAACAGCTACATCTTCCTCATCTGGTACAATGGCGAGGCCAGCACCGCCGTCATGATCGCCAACATCCCCTTCTGCTGGACCCTCCTGCGCAAGCTCTTTTCGCTTGACGCCTGGAGCGTCTCCCGCAAACGGAGCCAAAACGCGTCTGCCCGGCCTACCAACGGCACCTCGGCCGACGACCGGAACACGGGGAACCCGGGAGGCTCTAGAAACACCCGGAGCACGCCGAGGCGCAGCCACTATCCGTCTTTGCACGCCCTCGACGGCACCGAAAGCACAGAGTACATTACCGGCGACAAGTCCGGCCACCTGAGCCTGCGCGACCTCGGCCCGCGGCGCAGCAGCCAGGAGCTCGGCGGAGGCAAGGCCTCGGTGCGGAGTGGAATCACAGACCTGGAGCGAGGCGTTGAATACCCGGGATAGAACACAGTGGATCAGCCTTCCACTTTTTTGGACGGCTGTTTTGTGGCTTTTGTGCCGTTCTTCACATATCTTTTTTTTGGCGCCTGTATGATTGTAATGACCGCAGTGGCTATTAAGGCTTTTAGGATGACGGATACCCAGGGAACTGTAATAGATTTTTATTTAATTTTAGAGTGATTTATCTCTCGACTGCATCTGTTTGTGCGAGTTCAGAGTACATTGATGGCCCACATGGAAAACCCAGCCTAATATAACGTATCACATTTTATGCAGCCTTCAAAGGCCCATTCTTGACCCCGACTCCACGATCGTTGGCACGCTGCATCCGGAGTCTTGTCTGTGCCATTTGTAGCGGGTCTAGAGGGAAGCTTTGTTCTCATTGTTCTCAGCCTGGGTTGCAAAATAGTAGAAGCGAAAAAAATAATATAAAAACCTCCCCGCACCATAATTAATACCGCTTTTTATTATGCATCTTTGCCCTTTCTAATTCTTACAATGCGGTATCGTTACCTGTACTCATATGCTCATATGCCCATAGGCCTCGGCTCATTCTCCCATTACTGCCTGGCCAGCGAAAACTCCTAAATCAACAAAACATCAATCCACCACATCACATATTCGTGGCAATCACCAGGAATCAAAACAGGCCAGAGAAGCTTGCAGCATCACCCATTCACACATAGGCAACATGAAGATCATCCGCCCACCATGTGTGACAGTGGCTTCCCAACACCAGCAGCTCAACCGTAAACGACGTCAAGTTTGCAAAAACGAGAGGCTTGATGGAGATAGGTGACAGCCTACAGCCATTGGCCTTTGCACAAGGACCGACAACAAATACTTCCGATACCACGGCATGTTCACCGGCGCTATGGTCCATGCTGCCTTCATCCATAGAGCGTAGTCCAGTGATGTTGAACTCGCAAGGAGAAACGATTGAGTCACAGCCCAAATTCCACGAGACCAGGTCGAATGCAGTGCGCTGGTCCAAGGCAGAGATTCTGGCAACATTGATGTTCCTTCCCATAGTACCACTTCCACAAATCTGGCTCTGGTGCTGTAGCATTCCCGGCATCGAAGAGGGCACGTATTTCATCAAGGGGTACGAAACCTGCTCAAAACCCTCGCTGAAATTGAAACCGTGGTATGACGCGATCCTGTGTTGGATCTCCGGCACAATGTGGTTTGGACCAGCTTGGACAGTGAAGTCATCAAACTGGCGGCAGGAAAATAGCATGTTAGGGGAAAACGGGCCGTCAAAAAAATGCTTCGCAAACTCACATTGAGAACAGACTCATTTTCCAAATCATGAGGGGACAATGGAAATGGAATTTCCACAGTTACCGTCTCCGTAAAGGTTGCCATGGGGGAGACGGACTTCTTGAAAAGTATGACTTCAGGTGTGACAATAACTGTAGAGAAGACCGAGCGAGTTTTTGTCAGGGTGGCAACTACAAAGGTAGTTTCAGGAGAAGTTTTCGTGGCTGGAAGGCTTCTGCTCGCTTTGGACGGTGTGATTGTCTGTGTGACAACCACTATGGAGACCACCGAGCGAGTTGTTGTCGAAGTTGCAGTCGCAAATGTGTCATTGGCAAAAGCTGTAGGTGTAAAAAAACCCGTAGAGAACACCGAGTGACTTTGTACTAAAGTGGTCTTCGTAAACGTGCTGTTGGAAGAAGCTGTCGGGGCCGAAAAGCTTGTGCTCCCAGCGTATGACGTTGAGACAGTCTTACTCTGAAGAGATCTGAATGACCAGGAGCTGCTGGGAAAAATCCCAGTCCCACTCCCAGTTCCGGTTGTAGAGGTGAAATTTAGGCCAACTCCCGTTCCAACGGAACGAGCGGAAGACGTCACATTCCAGGAGAGACTTGAACTGATAGTTAACGTGCTTGGCACAACAGTGCTGTTGCTGGTTGCAGTTGCTCGAGTCGATGTAACGAAAGTGAAATTTGTGGAGGCGGTGTAAACCGAAGAAGAGGCAGCAGTTGCCCCAATAGAATTGAACGAGCTAAAGTTTGAAGAGGAGATGATAAACGATGAAGTTGTGGCAGATGCTCCAGTAGAAGTGGACTGGGTGAAGTTTGCAGGGTGAGTAAACAGAGATGATAGATATACAGTTGCCCGGGTAGTGGCAAGAGAAGTAAAATTTGCAGGAGGTCTGAAAAAAGACGAAGCACTGCCAACCAATGAAGCACTGGCAGCGACCGTGGAAGAATTGTGTGTGTACCATGAGGTTGGCTCAGGTCGGACAGTCGTGAGGGTCACGACCTGAGAAGAGTGGCCCGGCCCTCTGGGAAGGGTGTACGACAACGTGACGAGACTGCTGGATTTTCCCGAGCTTGTCATGCAGGAAGTGGTCTTTGGTCCAATGTCGGCAGTAATGGTCACTTTGGTTGTCAACGTGTATGTCAATTTGACGGGCGACCCATCGTCAGTTGTGGAAGGGCCACGGCACGATGTAGTGGTGACGACGGTTGACTTTGAATTGTGTGTTTTGGTATGGGTTGACGCCTTTGGACTGTCAGGTACGGTCACTGTGAAACTCACTGTCGTTTTCGTTGTATGATGAGTAGGAAGAGCTGGCGTGACCTTCTCGGTGCAGGTCGAACTCTGGTAAGTCAAGGTAGATTTTTGCAAATGATCCGAAGATGTCGAGTGTGCAGCTGTTGGCTTAGACAGGAAAGTGGTAGGGAAACTTCCCGGCACTATGAGTGTGAAGCTTGCCGTTGTCGTGGGCTTCAACGCCGTCTCAGGCTCATTTCTTTCCACACCATACTGAACAGCCCGTGCAGCGGGTCTGAATGCAACAACCGAGTTACTTTGTCTGGAAGAGTACGTAGACGGCCCAGGCACTGTCAATGGAAGAGTGAAAGTCTCGACCACGACGGTATACGTTGGCGTATGCGACACATTGCTGTTGGAGGTCGCAGCAGCCCTTGGAAAGCATGGTGTTAATAAATAAAACATTCAAGTCTTAGAAGACATATCAAGGCGATGGCTGCTAGCAAACCTCCAGAGTAAAGCCTTTGAAACAGGCAGTAACCCCACTGCTATGGCAAAAATCTTCATTTCGAAGATTCAAGATAGTTTCAGGCAGAGAGGTAGTGAATGAATATGGGTGTGGACAAGAGATGACGTTGCCTCTGCAGAAATTTGTAGTTGGAGAAATTCTCGCAAAGCAAATGCAGTGATATAGCGAGGGAAAAGGACAGCAAAGAAGGGAAGAGAGAGAATTGGGAGGATAGAGGAAGAGAATGTCGGACAGGCGTGGGCAGGACATATTCTACGAGATTCTCTCATATCGCACGGCAGGCGTTTCCAGAAGAGGAAATAGAGGTTGAACAAATGCCGTGAAAACGGAAGGCACGCGACTTATCGACGCGCAGCGTGACGACGTGGCGTGTCACAAGAACAAGAGTTGGTGATTTCTGTCCGAATCGGGAAAGAGCTACCAAATCGGCGAGAGACTGCACTATGTTTGAATCGCTATCTCACAAATACTGCAAATGGGAAAAAGAGACACTGCCGGAAAAAAAGTATGTGTTGCTTCACAAAGCTGCTCATGCGTATTACTATGACTCAATGCATGCTATTACATGATAAATATAACAAGAGACATGAAAGACCATTGTGGACGAAAAAAAAGGTCCAAAAACGTGCCGCACCCATACGCTACACAGGATCGTCCTCGTAGTGGACAGGCGCAGCCGTGCTGTGTGCAATAACCGCAGCATCGGCGGCATCTGCCTCGATGGGCGGCGCAAGTGGAGCAGACAGAGAAGCTGCTGGGGCAGCCAGGGCAGACGGGGCAGCCGGAGCGGCACCGGCAGCAATGACGCTGGGCGTGCGCTTCTCGATCTCGGCCACCCACAGAGCGGAGGCAGCGGCGCTGCTCAGCAGGAAAAAGAAAGAGAAGAGGGGGATCAGCTCGAGAATCATGACGACGGAGCCGAACCAGACGCAATCCCAGGTGCGGGCGCGGATCTCCTGCTTGCGCTCCTTGCGGCTAAGGCCGCGCAGCTTGTGCCAGCGGTACAGCGACAGCTTGCCGAGGCGAGTGCCGGTGATGAGGATGAAAGCGGGCGTGCCGACGTAAGGGATGAGGTTGAGAGGCAGGCAGGCGGCCAGCTCGACGATCTGGACCAGGCTCCAGGGCTGGTAGGCGGCCGAGACAGTGGGCTGGCCGAGCATGCGGACGGGGTCGGGGGCATCGGGGAAGAGCAGTCGCTGGGGGGCGACGAGATCGATGCAGCCGCGGTCAAGGAGGGTGGACTGGTGATGGTGTTTAGTGGACAGGCACAAAAGGACGAGAGAAGCAGGCACAGCCACAGGCACTCACATCAAACACGTCCACTCGGCACTCGTCGACAAAGAAGCCCTCAAAAAGACCCTGGATGATGACCAGGCCTTCGCCCAAAACGAGCACGACGGCATTCAGCCAGGCGCCCCAGCCGTGGAAGATGGCGAGAAAGGCAAACTGTGGCAGAAAGGCAAAGGCAAACAGGATGACGTAGACGAGCAGCGAGATGATGGAGAGGGGCAGCAGCCGGCCGAGGAACAGTGGGTAGAAGAACGGCCGGCGCACAAAGTAGTAGATGCCGTAGAGCGGGAAATGCGCCGCGTGCACGGCCCGATGCAGGTAGCTGCCTAGGCGCACAAACGGCTCCGGCAGGGCAACGGCATGACTTCTGGGTGCGTCGGCCATTTTTGTCGACAACGAAGTGGGCGTTGTTTTTTTCTGAGTCTGATTGTTTGCGAGGTGCAATTCGGAGCGGAGCTGACTTTCCTACATACTCGTACATACTTTCAAAGTAAACTTTTAGTGGGGCAATGACGGCATAGCACATTTCCAGAGCGGGCCAGGCAGCAAAATTCGCTGCTGGAGACGCCCTGCATATTGTGCCTGCAAGACGGCATGCACTGACTTGCAAGTGGCTGCTTATCGTCGCCGATCTATTGATTAATGAACACCTAATGCTTGTCGTGTTCTATTGAAGCTTTTTTTTCCACTTTGAGGTCAAACTCTATGTGTATGCAGGGATGTATCATATACAACAGACGCAGATCAAAATCCTACCAGATGTCGGATGCCATATATGTCAGATGTCCCAAATACCTTCCCCCTTTCCCCCCTTTCCTATCCTGCTTTTTAGTTGAACACAACTGTCTTCGTCCCGTTCAGGAACACCTTGCGCTCCGCATACCACTTCACCGCTGCCGCCAGCACCTGGCTCTCCACGTTGGAGCCCTCGTCCACCAGCGCCTTCGGGCTCATGCTGTGGTCCACCCGCGCCACCCGCTGCTCGATGATAGGGCCCTCGTCCAGGTCCGCCGTGACAAAGTGCGCCGTAGCGCCGATGATCTTGACGCCGCGCTCGTACGCCTGGTGGTATGGCTTGGCGCCCTTGAAGCTCGGCAGGAAGCTGTGGTGGATGTTGATGATGCGGCCGCTCATCACCTGGCACAGCCGCGGCGACAGCACCTGCATGTAGCGCGCCAGAACCACCAGCTCGATGTCGTGCTCGCGGATCAGCTCCAGGATGCGCTCCTCCTGCGCCGCCTTGCTGTCCTTGGTCACCGGCAGGTGCGCAAACTCGATGCCGTACGAGCGCACCAGGTCGGCAAACTCGGCGTGGTTCGACACCACCAGCGGCACCTCCACGTGCAGCTGCCCCGTGCGCATGCGGAACAGCAGGTCGTTGAGGCAGTGCCCGATCTTGGACACCATAATCAGCACCCGCACCTTGCGCGCCACTGAACGGATGTCGTACGTCATGGAGAAGTCGCGCGCCAGCTGCCCAAACGGCTCGTCCAGCGCCGCCGTCGTCTCCGCCTCCGACGGCCCAAAGTGCACCCGCATGAAGAACGTCTCCGATGCCCGGTCGCTGTACTGCTGCAGGTCCAGCACGTTCAGCTTCTGCGCTGCCAGCACACCCGTGACTGCGTGAACGATGCCCGGCCGGTCCGGGCACGAGAGCGTGAGGATGTGCGTGTTCGCGTTCGACATGGTGGGCGGGACGGGCGGCGACAGGTGTTGAACGTGACGTCTACGGGAAAGAGGGGGAGTGCAAACGAGCTTCGATGGCAAAAAAAAAGAGTCACATCAAAATTTCCTTCGGAAGTCGCCTCCTTAGGGCGAAAGTCGGCATTCGTTTAAGTGGGGCCGCGCTAACAAGCGTCAAAACTAGCGAGAAATTCAGTAGCTTGCTGACTCATCTCCGTCAACCAGCGGAATGCCGTGGTTGCTTGCCCTGCTATACTTGCCATTCCATCAAGTATGGCAGGGCAGGCAAATGCTGGAAAACATATGGGACATCATCGCCCTAGGTTCCCTATCACGCTGCCCATCATCACGGCAACCTCCCGGTCCCAGCCGGTCGTCTTGCCTCCGTTGCTGGCAGTCTTGCCGGCGCCGCCACTCTTGCTATTGCTGTTGCCCATGCTTCCTCCGTTTCCTGCTCCTCCTTTTTCTGCTTTTTCTGCTCCTCCTCCTCCTCCTCCCTGCGGCTGCACGCCCCGGAGGACACACTCCCGTATGGCCTCGCCCACGCTGTTGCGGTTCGTGCGCAGCGTCCGCGCCGATACGCCGCCCCGGCTGACAATGTCCTGTACCCGCACCGACAGGTTGCTCGCGAGCGTCCGCCAAAAGTATGACGCTAGCGAGCCAGTCTCGAGTCGGGCTAGTAATGGCTGTAGTAGGGTGGTGGCGGCGCCGTCAGAGGCTCTCGCTGCTGTTGGGATCGTCAGCAGCGACCGCAACGGGTGTGGCGGTGCCGGCGTGGCTGCCAGCAGCGCCTCAAGGGCGACAACATTTTGGCAGCGCGCGCTGACCTCAGCCAGCGTGCGCTCGAGCGACGGCAGCGCTGCCAGCGAGCGGGCAAGGCCGCTGATGCTGCTCTGCAAGGCCGCGCGCAGGTACGCCTCTAGGGCTCCCAGCATGGCCGCCGGCGCCCAGGTCTCGCCGCGGGCCAGCGCCGTGGGCGAGATCAAGTACAGGGCCGTCAGCGCCGATGCGGTCCGCGTCTTGGCCTCCTCCGTCTGCGCAAAGGTCAGCGTCGGGCCCAGCGAGCCGGACGCGCCCAGCGAGAACTCGCGGACGATCCGCTCGGCTGCTTCCTGCACCGACTTCTGGATCGGTCCCACAACTGAGGTCTGCAGGCTGCGCATGGCGTCGACTCGGTCTAGGCCATAGCCCTCCTCGCTCGGTCCCGTCCGGTGCTGCAGCATCTCCCGTATAGACAGGATCGTATGGGCACAGCGCACTAGGGCATAGCTTCCCCCTGACGAAGTAGTTGTATCGCCGCTACCTCCTACCGGCAGCTCTGCATACTGCACCTCCAGCTGCCGACCAAGCTGCAGACAGCGGCCGACCGAGCGGCCTAGCCGCAGTGTGTCCCACAGCCTCACGGCCGCCCGCCGCACCTCGTCTGCCTCGGCATGCTTCTGGATAACCTCCTTCTCCAGCCGGCGGTAGCTGTCCTGCAGAGACTGCACCTGGGGCTCGAGCGCGCCGAGCACGCGGCTGCTCCTCTCGGTCTGCTCCTTGGTGTGGCCCAGCAGGGGAACGGCTGAGCGGGCGGTCAGGAGGTCGATGTGGGAGTCGATCTCCTGGATGTCAAACAGCACGCGCGACAGCGGCGTCGACAGGTCGAGCGGCGTGTCATTTGGATCGTTGGTCGAGTGGACGAGCGTGTTTGCGAAGGCGCAGGGGTCAAAGTCGGGGGCCAGGAACGTCTCGTAGTCAATGTATGACGGCTGCTCCTCGCCGGCCGTTGGGGCCATTGTCTGCTGCTGCTGGGCTGGGACGCCGGAGAGCTAGTTCGCGATTCGGAATTTGGGCGGATCAAGTTAAAACAACCATTGCATTGCATTAATCTTGGACTTTCCCCGGCTGGTGGACTGCCTGGCAACAAGCTCAGCCGGACAGCCAATTAGATGCGGACAACAAATGTGGGCCTCTGATACGGTTCGAACATGGTAATATGGTGCAAATCTTACCAGGAATGAGGGGTGACGTGATCCTTCGGGAGGTAGGGAGCAAAATTCCGGCTTCATAAGCAAAGCGACACGTGACTAGACAGCTGACGGCTTTCGGCCTTAGTAATCGCACTACAAGTAGTAGGCCAGTATTTTAATCGTACTCCGTAGTTTATTTCTAGTACGGAGTAGATACGGCGCTTTTGCTCGGAGTGCCTGCAGACCGGCAGGAATGCCAGCCAGTACGAGCAGGAAGCAATTTCAATCCCGACGAATGTGGAGGACAGTCCAGTCTTGATATGATCAAGTGTCGTCCCCCGGGAATTACAACCCCGGGTCAGTACGGGCTTCAATTGCTTGTTTTGGCCTGCCTTAATACCCGGCCCTTCCGCCCCTTTGACCTTTGAGCGATTAAACTTGCATAGCAGAGGGGGGAGAAAAAAAAATAGCACATTAAAAAAAAAATAACACCGGAGCTTCGGCAACCGGGCGCGATCCAATCAAGAGCCGTAAAATTTGGCCGCCACTGGTCGTCGCTTCCAAAGCCAAAACACGAGAGCGAGCCGACAATAGCACTCGTACTAAGATACCGCTCGTATGTACTTACTATGTACAGAGAATAGCATGGCGTAAGCCGGAACAGGGAGATTTATTGTGGCCACTAACTCATCGTCTGGGCTCCATTTCCCGCTTCCCGTTTTCGCGATTTCCACCCCCCCCTTCTTCAACTTGCCTTATTTCTTCTTTCGCGCCATCGTTTTATTTTTCTTTTCCCTCTTCTTCTTCTTTCTCTTTTTTGGTGGATTGCCTGGTATTTTGGCTTTTCGGACGGCGTCATCAGCCACGAACCCATTCGCCCAAGAGAGTCTACTGCCAGCCTCGTTCATCTTTTCTTGGCATCGACGATTTGGACATGGTCTCTATCGCAAACTAAAGAGAGATCTCGGCAACGCCCTTCAACAACATCAGCACACCCTCGTGCATTGGATTTAATTTAATCATCGAGACCCTCGCTTGCTCCCATTCAATTGTCTGGAGCATCGCTGCTGTCTCGACTGCCTCTGCGCTGATCCACCGCTTCCGACTAGAGTCCCAGGCCTCTCTATCTTCTTTTCTTTTCGCCCTTCGCTTCCCCGGTCAGTAGTGACAAAAAATACCGCGACCATGCCGATCATCGACGCGCGCGATATCCTTTCGTACCCGAACGGCAACAATGCCACAGACACGGTCATTGGAGACATCCACTTCAATCTGACCACGCTCGAGCATTTCAACTACACGCTCTACTCCAACGGCACTCTCTCGAACGGGTCCAAGTGTTTCCTGACGTTTGAGCCGCACACACCCAAGCTTTTGTACACCAACGGCACGTTCATCAACACCACCTCGTGCTACAGCCCCGTCAACAACATAGGCGACCGCTCGAAGATCGGCATCGCCTTTGCCTGCGTCTTCGGCGTCCTGCTAGTGCTGAACCTCGTCTGTGTCAGCAAGCATGGCACCATGTTTCTGCCGGCCGAGAAGCGCTTCTGGCCCATCGGCCGGCGTTGGCAGTGGTACTGGGGCATTTTGACCTGTGCCATGGCGTTGATCTCGCTCTTCACCAGCGTCGACGTCGACCGTTACTACCTGACCGAGCTGCCCATCGTGCTGACCTCCTTCTTCTGGTACCTAACCGAGATGTGCACCATGGCCGTCGTCTGGGAGGCCCTCCGCCACTGGGGCAGCTGGATGGAGCGCCAGTACATTGATCCGAACCCGTTTGTTATGCCCGAGAGCGACTGGCGCTACAACTTTGAGCTGCTCATCCCCATCGTCTTTTACTTTTTCGTCTGGATGAACTTCTTCATGATCGTGCCGCGCAACTGGGGCAACATTGAGAAGCAGCGCTCCCCCGAGCAGTCGGCCCAGTTCGCCATCCCCGATGCCACCGATGTCCGCTTCAAGATAGGCGCCTTCTTCATGTTGGTTGCTTGGTGCGTTGCCATCGTATCGCTGCGCCACTCCATTCGCAACTACATGCCGCGCAACCGCGGCCTCCTGAACCAGGCCACTGGCATCGTCAGCTCGACGCCTCTGCGCTTCCTGCTGCTGCTGCCGCTATCGCTGGCCATGATTGCTTACCAGATCCTGTGCTCCTTCAACTTTGACTGGTCCGTCCTCAACGCGAAGGGCAACCACGTGTCCATCTACCTCGGTGGCTACGCGCCCAGCCTGCTCATCCTGATCATTCAGGTCCTGTACGGCTGGATCTCGCCCAATGAGGACCGCGAGCTGATCCGCCAGAGACGCATGCGCGGCCTGGAGACCGACCGCGAGCTCGGCCTCGTCCACAAGCCCGCCTGGTGGCGCGCCGCCAACTTCAACGAGAGCATGCGCGACCGCATTGCCCGCAACGTTGGCGAGATTGGCGGCGGCCGCGCCACGGCCAAGAACATCGACCGCGACATGGGCTTGCGTTCCCAGAACGCCGACGACGTCGAGATGGACCCCTTCTCTGACCGTCCGCGCCGCGGCTCGCTGACCTCCATCCGCACCGGTGCCTCGGCCGCACCGTCGTTCACTGCCTACACCGGCAAGTCTGACCGCCGCCGCCACGAGCGCACGATGCAGGCCGTGGCCAGCATGCTGTTCCCCAACGCAGAGCCGGCCGTCGACCGCCGTGCTGAGCTCATGATGGAAGGCCCACCGCCGCCGTACCGCGATGGTGCCAGCTCTGCACGGTCCACAACGCTCACCCGCAGCAACAGCACGAATACGATGAACTCGATATCGGCAGAGCCGCAGAAGGTCCGCAGCATGCTAGATCTCTGATCTAGATAAGCTAGATAGGATAACACCGCTGGATGCACCATTGACACATGTCTGATGTGGCGCCGTCAAGATGCATTCAATACCTGGTGGGATCTACATCTACGGCACTGTGGGATCTGCCGGCACCAGTGCTCTCATGTGTACATGCGGCTATTTAGGTGGAGATGTGAATGTCAAATGTCAACGTGAATGTGATTGCAAATGCGAATGCGAATGTAAAGGGCAGCCTTGTTATTTCCTGTTATTTTCTGTTTTTCTCTTCTTCCGTTTTATTTCAGGATTGTACACTCATGAAAAGACCGGACAGGCGTCCTTGTTGATGGTGGTTATGCAATACACATGAGAAACTGCAATTGATTGAACACGAATCTGAGGGGAAGGGCACAATTTTGGCTCATAAATTGATACTTAGTGGCCTTTTCCTTTGGGAGAAAATTTAATATAAAGATACACATGCACATGCACACAAACTGCTGTTGTTTGCACCACTACAAGGCGCACATAATAATATAGAAGAATGAATACTTTGATACGTGGTAAAGCTATGCAAGAGATATAAAACATAAAAAACGAAAGTGTGAGACTGTACACCACGGGGTATCGGTGCCCTGAAATCATCCCTAATCTATTCCTCGTATTGCATCAAAACAGAATCCGCCCGTTCTTCTGTTTCCGTGTCGTAGTCTTTGAGACTATGAGACGCACGGCTCGTTTTCTTCCGCGGGTTGCAACGCGTCGTTTGCTTTCTGCTGTGTGTCCCCCCAGGCAGAAACAGTCGGAAGAGCAGAACAGAACCGAGCCAAAATTCAAAAGGTTAAAATAATAAAATGAAAACAGCCAGAAAAAGAGGTTTGAGAGAGTACCAGTTCCGAAAGGTTGTCCAGCCAAGCAACGGTTTACTGCTTGCCGAGATATGTCCAATTGCCCTCATCGTTATGTGTCCAAACTCCCTGATTAATGTGCAAAACAGCGCCAGAAAGAAGACAAGAGACAGAAAATAAAAAGACGCAAAAACAAAACAAAACAAAACAAGACAAGACATGTTTGTAGTATTCCCAAAGAATTCCCTCCCACCCGGATATGCCTGCCGAAGTCTCAAATCTTGGAAATCTCGATCGCCACCGTACCTTCGAGTCTCGAGCCTGTAAAACATGAAACAAACGGGCAAAGAAGCGAACAATAAAAGAAGCCATTTGTGTCTTGTGTGCCGATCTAATAATAACGCGCATTGACAAACAGTGCAAGAGGTGAACCAAAAGGGCCATAAAATGCCAGAAACAAAACAGTCGTAACAGTCGTAGCCAAGTGTGAAAACATGTGGCAATGGCAGGTGAGGACGGAATCATGCAATCCCTGCGAGCTTTTGTGCGGAGTCTCTAGGGATCAGGACTAGCTTATAGCAGGTGGCCAGTTCCGGAATGAGTCGAGATGAGTCGAGATTTGTGTGTTAGTAGGCAGCAGCGGTGGAAACTTCACTGGTGGCAACTGCTACCAGAGCTTCGAGGCGCCTAAGTGATTCCGGCGAGTCGTGCTCCTGCTGTGGGTGTGAATATCGCTGAGGCTCAGAAGGCTGTGGTGTTGTCTGTTGCTGTTGCCGGTGTTCGTGAACTGTTTGTGGTACACGAGTAGGGAAGCCCTGGAAGCCACTCGCTAGGTTGGGATGTACCATGCGATCGACGCGCTGATCAGGGACGCGCTGGTCAATAGCTGACGTCGATGGTGGGGGGCCTTGGTACCAGCCCTGGCGCTTTTGATGGCGCGGCGTGCTGACGTTGAAAGATGGTGCAGAGACCGTGTGATAGTGTCCCCGGGTGTATCCAGTAGCTGCAGGCTCACGGCCTCCATAGTGTGAAGGCGCAGCCCGAACGTCGTCCTCGAACCGGACACTCGGCTGAAGCTGCCGTTGGTGGGCATTTCCGGCAGACAGTTCGGACTGTGCCATCACAGCGCGGCTCGTATCACTAGCCCATGCGCTCGCCCCATCGCGTGGCGAGGTGCCCGGTGTATTTTCCATCCTGGCCATATTGCGACGCAGGGGCATTTCCCACTGGCCGTTGAGCTGCCCCCCTCGGTCGTCCGCACCCGGCTCGTAGTGGCTGCGCAAGATGGATGCAGGCGGCCCGGCAGTCGGAGCGTTGTCCGAATCGATTGCCATGGGCGACGGTGCCCTGCGAGGCGGTGAACTCTGGCGATGGCGAGGGATAGGATCGAAGGACTCGATGCCTGGCAGGCGGAGATTTGTCTGCTGGGCGGCCGGGTTGGCAAGCGGAACGGACGCGGTCGGTGGCGTTTGGTACTGTGAAGATGAGATCACATGGCTCAGGTGGCTACCGGCAGTCGTAGCGGGGCCGTTGTTGGCCGCGTTGTACTCTCCTCGCGTGTCGGGATGCCAAGTTCGCCGACGCCACGCCTCATCGGCCACGGTTGATGTGGAGTCTCGTCTTGACCAGGTCGACGTCGACGTCGTCGATGTTGTCGGCGATGCCAAAACATTGCTAGCATTAGGCGGGGAAAATAGGCCGCTGCTAGAAGCATTCATTGACCCTGGGCTGAAGAGAGCGCGCCCAAACGCTGCGCCCTGGGGAGACTGGAGGGACTGGAGAGATTGGAGAGACTGGAAGGGGTTTGTGGTCGAAGATGGAACGCTCAGACGCCGGCCGGGGGTTCGCACGCCAGTAGTATACATGCTCTGGGCGCGGCTGTGCGAAGGCGAAGGCGAGACGACGGCATGGCCCCAGTGAGGGCTGCCAGGCCCGTTTGAGAAGGTGGCAGAGGGAGGGCTGGCGTAATCGGTGGGAGTGAGAGGTCGATACTGATTGTCCAGGCCCGAGCGATATGACGAGGTCGCCCGGGGATCGGCCATGACGAGCGGTGGTGGCCGACGGCGCACGTCATCGCGCGGAGAGAAGACAGAGGAGGCAGCCGAGCTCACGCTGGTGATGCTGGAGGTCGATAGCGACTTGGAGTGACCACGAGCCGGAGTGCCCATGCTGCCGGTAGTAGACGTTCTTGCCCGGCCGGCAGTGGTGCGGACGCGTTCTGTGCGTATCTGGCGCTGGAAGCGGGTGCCGGTAGCAGCGAGAGAGTCCATGGGAATATCCTCATTGACGTGGACTGTTTGGGCATGTTGGCGGAGGTTGTCCAGGCGGGAAAAGCGCCTGGAGCAGTGACATTGGAATGGCCGTTCTCCGGTGTGTTTTCTGTCTGTGTTAGCCAAAACGGCTTGCGAGCTGCCAGGAGTCGAAGCCAGGCAGTTTGACAAACACAAAAAAGAAACAAAAAACAAGTTGAAAAAAAAAGGAGTTAGGAAAAAGCTAAAAAAGACAATGAATGCGGGGGAAGAGACTCACCGAATATGCCGTGCAAGATGCTCGCTTCTGGTAAAGCTGAGATTGCAGGGCGGGTAGTCGGTGCAGTAGAAGCGCAGTGACTTTTTCTTCTTGTTCGCCTTGCCGTCAGCGGCAATGCTCTCTGTGTCGGATAGACCGGCAGCGTCATCGCCATGGCCGACGTCGCCATCAGAGTCGTCGACGTTCATGTCGGACGGATCACGGGCTTTTCTGGCGCCCTGTGAGGATTCTCGGTGGGAATGAGAATGCAGCGGCTTATCGTTTGGGGAGTCGGCGGACTGCGGTGGCTCGGGAAAGTCGGAGAAGGTGGATGGCAGCGGTTTCTGAGCAGCGAGAGCACCGCTGGCAAAGGTGTCGTTAGTCGGCGTGACTGCGTCGTCCATGGTGGCGGCTGGATGGTGAGGCATGCTGCTGGACTCGGTGGTGGTCGCCAGAGTGCCGCGGCAACGGTAGAGCAGAGACGAGGGCGTCACCAGGACGCTGGCGCAGTCGGTCGGCCGGTTTGTTATCAGTATGCGATGCAGGATGTGGAGCTGAAATTGCCGGGCGGTTCGCATGCAGCTATCATACTAGATAAGGTTCTTGCTGTGAGAAGCGGGATACAGATGAAGGAGGGAAAAGGGAGGGTAGGGTAAGAC
>JRUC01000517.1:0-17870 GCA_000806385.1 Leptographium procerum
TTTCTGCTGGCGCTCCTTTAATTATTGTTTTTTCTGCACACCTCGTCCACGGAAGCCGTTCCGGGGAATGCTGGTGATGGCAGACTGTCGGAGCCGTCGTTTCATCGACGGTGAAATGCTCGACTCGCTCCGTGTGAGGCACGAAAGGGGAAATATGCATATATGCTTTGTTGTGCACAAGACAATGCCCTGCTCGTACTCGTATTTCTTTCGCCTAACTCGTTCGTAATCGGAGCAACATCGCCGAGCGCAGAATACTCGTACACACCAAAAAAAAAAAGTTAGGAGTAGGGCTCCCTTTCTGTGCCTGCCGCTCCCTAGGCCCTAGTGCTGGTCCCGACAGTAATCAGATGGGCTCCCGCAGGACGGTCTTTTTGTAAGTCGCAGCTAGCAGAAAGCGTATTCGTAGTGCGTCTGGGCGGTTGGTTGTGCCTGCGTGCCTTTTTAGTGAGAAACAGCCCAAAGCAGCCGATACGTGCCATCATGATGTCATGGCATTCTCCATCTCGTGGGGAATGGGCACACCCTACGTACTCGTCTGCAGTATCAATACGGGGAGTGTCGCTATCTCACATACTACGGAGGTACTAACATTAGTATTATTGCCTATACTTGTACTATTATGTACATAGTTGAATACCGAGACTACGAGTAATATGGGGCGGGAAAAAAACTGTGTTATTTGCGCCACCGGCGCTATTCTTCTCTTCCTCGCCGAGCCCAACATGCGCTAAAGGCCGGCTGAAACGCCCTGTGTTGTCTTTCATAGCAGAAAGTAAATAAGCTAATCTCGGGCGACCAGCACTACCTGAAACAGCCCGTGGCCAGTGTTCTTTCCTTCCTAGTAAATGACGTCATATGCGCATGCTCTCATAACAAAGTTTTTAATTGTGCCTGATGATAACACAATGTGGATATTTTGCCAAGAGAGGTCGATACGAAGTAAGTTTGCTGACCTTTTGATTGTGTAAAGACGGAGTTCAATTGGTTCGTGGCACTGCGTCTGTGTGTACGCGTACCAATACAGACTATGTAGGTGTATTGCAATATTTCACGGAAAATACAGAAGAACAGACAGATATTAGATACTCCGTAATCCCTCTGCAACGGCGTTCCACTTTGACAGGCATATGACAGAAAAGGGGGAGGCTGTGCTGGAGATAGCGGCACGGAAACTGTCCCCACGTCAGAATAGCTCTCGTCGGAGTATCGACAAAAGATATTCGTACATAAATATCAACGAGTCAGTTTACACACTTTGCGAGCGCATTTCTCGTTCCCAATTAATATTGTGGCTCGCTAATGCAACGCTGCAATTTTGCCGTGGGCGACCTGCTGCCTTCATCTGTTGACTGTTCAGTTATTTATATATTTATGCCTATTTATTCTGGGGCTCGCCATTTCGGCTGTGACGCTGCCGTCCATAGTAGCGTCTTTGCTTCGTAGTGCTCGGACTGGCAATTTCTTGATATACCACCCGCTACGACTAATACGTACCTGAAAATACCGCCTGAAAACGAGCAGTAGTCTTCTGATTTCTTTTTCCTTTCCTGCCCTTGTTGTTTCTTGCTCCAGTGTCCATGCCACAGTAGATGTACAAAGTAATGCACGGAGTAGGTTGGCTTTAGATGCTTTGTGCTCTGCCAGCAGGCAGCCGGTGCGCCCGGTAACTTATGACATGAGCAGATACTCCGTACGTCTGATCGTGCATATCACATGGGACCTGTGCCAAGCCGAGATTCACGGCCTCCCGCACCCCCTGTTGCGCCCCATAAGATGCATGAAGCTTCCCTTACTTTCTTCTTTCATTCTTCTCCGCACTACGTAGCATTCAGCTGTTTCGCGACGTTATGTCGCTGGTTATAGAAGTGCAGGCATACCACGACGAGTAGCAAGAGGCATTCCTCTCCAGAGTAACGGCATGTCATTTGAAACGCTGCGTCTTAGAATCCCTGCTCTTCGTCCTGTCTGTCTATATAGTATTTAAATACCCGGAGTCCACATTTCATATAATGCTGAGATCCGCACTGCTATGTTCTACTACATGAGATACTACGTCGTGTGTACGTAGTAGTATATGCCTGGCTCCTTACACTACATACTCATTCTATGTAGTAACATCCTTCTCCACCTTTGTAAGGTGTGCATGTAAGATACATACGTAAATACAGCAATGTCGACCCCCCTTCCAGAACTCCCATCCCTTCTTCGCAGATCCTTCCCTCTACGAACATATCTGACAAGGACGGGTACAGAACAGAAGCGATAACCGTGACAGCCGACGGGCCTTCTTAAATACCGTGCATGTGCCCCTTATTTCCCCCACGGCGGACAATGTCCTGCCGTTCGTTCCATCGATGCCCTGACCCCTGAGAACAAAAAGGTATCTCGGGATGCAAGATATGCAAGATGATACTGGCACTCCTACAAGGAACTAACAGCTATCAATGTTCACAGCACTAGAGAGGTACTTCGCCAGATAGATCGACAAGGTGTAAATTGCACCCCAGAAAGTATGTGAACACAGCATCTGGATTTTAGCTTGCTTGCCGTTCTGGTGTTCCATTTCGACACCCCCGACCCGAAGCGGGCTGATATGAGAAGATGCGATTTCCACATGGCAAATTGAGCTTTCGAGAAAGCTACATGGCACCATGTACGTGTATACGAAGTTAGTTAGTTGGACACTTCGTGTTTCATCTACTCCATATCCCGGGATTCCGATATCTTATCGGGAGATGAGATGGCCTGCTGGGAACAAAAATAGCAGACATTGCCCTTGATGATGATTACGCGTCTTGTCTGCCCCTCCGTCCTGTGCCCGTTGGCATGAACATCATCATGTGTACTTTTGCATTCCTTCCTTCAAATTGTTTAGTTGAGAATGGCACCTCTCCAGAAGCCGTTTTCCTATACTGAGCTCGATCCGACGTATAAAGGTTACAGACTAAGACAATCTGGTGTTATGCAGGATTGTGACGACAATTAGTACAACCCATTAAACCCTAGAATGTGCCTAGAATGGGTACAGCCGGTGATCTTCAGCCTAGCTTGCTTCAGAGTATCTCCCAACCCTTTTTTAATGCTGTAGCAAACTTACTATACAAGTACGTCGTATATCATACGGTACCTGTCTTGGTATCAATGGCAACCTGAAACATCTGTTGACGTCAAGTGCAGGACATCAAAGAAAGAAGCACACAGCACACAAAGGCAGACTTAAAACAATCTCCATGACTAGACTACCAACGCAACAAACTGAGACATACACAGAGTGTAGCCAGGGCTGCGAATCTCTACCACTTGGTCAATACACTCGAGCAGCGAGTCCGGTGTCATAGAATATGCTACTGGGGAACAAATCCAACAGTGTAGCTTACATTAGACAATGCCTTTGTCTGTTTGTCTTCCTAATTGCAGGACCTGCCAAACACCTAATCCACAGTACAGTGCAAATCGGCCACGTGCACGGACTAGTGCTCTAGATCTGCGACACTAAATCGACTGCTTCAGAAATTTGTCTCGACTGCTCAAAACGGCCAGCGCAGGCCCGTGGCTAAATGATTGGTCCGCATGGTGACAAGGCTTCAATACGAGCAAGAGGCTGATAGCAGTACAACGACCATGTAGATGCGGGAGAAGGCGGCATAAGGACGAGAAGAGCTGATGGAATTAATGATAAAGGGCAAGGGAGCGTATGAGTAAAAGGCGAAGCCAAAAGGAAGCACTGTATTATCGTATCTCCAACATAAAAATGCTAGCGCGGGGCATATCGCAACACTCTGGCCATTCTGAAGCAGCACTCTAGCTTCTCTGCCCTCCTGCGTCTCTCTGCTTTGGTGTCGCCTTTCTCATCGCCCAAGTGTTGGAAGTGTCTGGCCTTTCCTGCTCCTTATTGCGTGTCTTTTTTGCTCGTTCTACCGTTCGCCCCTTATCAGTATATCAATTACCTCTGGCCCACTAGCGGCCCAGATAAAGAGGGGTTTTGGGAAAGAGCAATCTAGCCAGACCAGCCGGTGCTCTTGCTACTTTTTTTGGCATGCCGGGAACGCCAAATCGAACAGCTTCGGGGCCGTTTTCAACAAATCTCCATCCTTCTCCTTCTCCTTTGCTCTGCCCATTTCCCGCTTCCTCTGCCTCATTGCTACCGTGTGGCGCCTCGGCGGATTTTGCCCATCCACTTTTTGTAGGGCCCTGCTGGCAACGATCAGCGACACCGCCTCTTCTACTTTAGTACTTATCAGCGCCTGCGAAATCGCCACGACCTTTTGCCTCTCTCTCTTTTTTTCCCACCGCTGTCCGCTGCGGCCTCATATTTGACCAATCTTCAACCCCGTCCCTCTCTGCCGCGCATCGAGAATCATACGGGCTCTGAAAGAGAGAGCTCTCTAGGATCATCATGGCTGAAGCGGCAGCAGCAGCTCCAGTGGAGGAGGCGCACAACGACAGCTCCAAGCTGCGGACGTTCCTGTCCATCCTGAGGAAGTACGTGTCACCACGCCATCTGCCAGGCTGGCCACCATCGTACGTCGAACCGCCCAAGCTGACTGCTGCAGGTTCATTGGCGTTACCGACCTTGCGTCTGTTCGATTCTCTCTGCCGTCGCAGCTGCTCGAGCCGACCCCCAACCTCGAGTACTGGAACTACCTCGATGCCCCTAATACGTTTATCGCCATCGGCACCTCGGATGAGCCCGTGGACCGCATGCTGGAGGTGCTGCGCTTCTGGTTCACCAAGGACCTGAAGTACGCCAAGGGCCGTCCGTGCAAGCCCTACAATTCGTGTCTAGGCGAGTTCTTCCGCTGCAACTGGGATGCCGAGGACAACGCCCCCATGATCATGCACGAAGAGCTCCCGGGTGGGAAGGCCAAGGCCAATGGCACCAGCGGCAGCAGCTCTGCGTCAAGCGTGCGGTCGACGGGCTCCAACTCGGGGTCCGGGTCTAACGGGGCCTCCAACGCCGGGTCCAGCAACACGCCTCGCGCGGCGTCGAGCGTGTCCGTGCCGCAGACTGGCACGAATCCTGCCAATCGCACGGTGCGGGTGTCATATCTCACAGAGCAGACATCGCACCATCCCCCGGTCAGCGCGTTCTACATCAGCTGTCCCGAGCGCGGCCTGCACGCGCGTGGCTTCGACCAGATCACAGCCAAGTTCACGGGCACCAGCATCAAGGTGTCACCGGGCGAGCACAACCTGGGCATCTTCATCACGCTGGAGAGGCGTGAGAACGAAACGTACCAGCTGCAGCATCCGCCCGCGCATCTAGGCGGCCTCCTACGGGGTGCGCTAAGCGTCAGCGTCGGCGACGTGGCCTACATCACCTGCCCCAAGACCAAGCTGAAGGCCATCCTGCAGTACTACGATGAGGGCTGGCTAGGCCGGACGACGAATAAGGTAGATGGCATCATTTTTCGGTACGACCCGGACAACGACGACAAGCAGCGCATCCGGGATGTGCCGGACGAAGATATTTTGGTGCGGCTGAACGGGCCCTGGAAGGAAAAGATTGTCCTGACCATTGGGCCAAAGCCGGTGGTATGTGTCCCCACCTCCCCCTGATCTGCTCCTCCCCATTTTCTGCTTTCTTTTTCTCCCGCACGCACGATGACTCGATCATGTATCTGACGCACACACGCACAGAACACCCACCCTGCTGAAGAGCAGACGACCATCATCGACCTATCACCGCTAACGGTGGCGGCCAAGGTGCTACCACCCGACGAACAGCAGTTGCCAAACGAGTCTCTGCAGCTGTGGGGCGGCGTTACCAAGGCCATCCACTCTAAGCAGTTCTCTATGGCGACGACCCTCAAGCAGGAGCTCGAGGAGGGGCAGCGCGAGAAGGCGCGGGAGCGCGAACGCAAGAAGGAGACCTGGAAGCCCGTGTACTTCGTGCAACCGACCGGCAACGGCGGCAAGCCGGAACTGTCGACCAAGGGCCGGCTAGTGCTGGAGCGCGCACAAAAGGGCGACTGGAGCATGGATGGCATCGAGGAGGACGCCTCGAAGGACACCGTAGAAGAAGTGACGCCATCAGAAGCCGCCTGAGGTGAGGAAGGACTGGACCTTTTGTGCGCCGCGCGGAGAGCGGGACAGCCAAGATGTTGCATTTACCCTGGTAGTATTTGTTTGATATGTATGCATGCAGAGGACCCCAAAGAGAGACAGGGTACCTAATCAGGGAGGGGCGGTGTTTTCAAGTTTTGAAGATAGCAAAGCTTTTTTCTTATAGATGTTGGACCGGCAGATAGCCAGAAGGATCGAGACAGAGGGACAACACTACATAAAGACGAGGGTGGGCGGAAGGCCGGGAGGGTCAGGGCGGCTTTACTTATTCGTTCTGCTGCTGCTCTTTTTGCATAGTGTCTTACATAACAGTAGGATAGGCTTTTTACTGCTGTTTGCCGCCGTTGTCTAGTGAGTTGGAAGAGACCAGAATACGACTTTTTTCTGTTCTTGTATAGTTTCAGTCTCCCAATATATAAAAGACTTCTGGCTTGCCTGCTTGAGAAAACAAACAGCATGTGCACTCATACTCGCTCTATGGCTTCTGTTTACAATTTTTTTTTGAACGCTGTCCTGCATCGCATGTGAGATTTCGTTTCGTTTCATTATTTTTTCCGTTTTTAGAGTGAAGAGAACCGTGAGCGGTCGTGTCTATATGTACATCCATAAACCCATAAACCCAAGCCCACCAAATTTTGCTATACTCACAAGACACAGACTGCACGCACACGCACATGCACACCAAACTACGCATCCACAAACGTCTTGAGGTTCTTCAGGAAGCCGAGGTACTCGCGCTGCTCCTTGGCGTCCAGGTACTCGGGCGCGAACACGGCCAGCGCCTGCGTGATGCCGCGCTCCTCCAGGTAGCGGTCCAGCAGCACCTGCAGGTCTTCGTCCAGGCTGCCAAAGGCCGGGCCTGGGTACACGTCCTGGGCTGCGTGGGCCGCCTCGGGAGTGGCCTCGTGCGCCAGCGCCGCGTCCTTGTAGTAGTACAGGTTGTCCACCATCAGGGCGCCGTCCTGTGCCGTGGCCTCAACGTTGATCGCGCCCTGGCCGGGCTTCTCGATCACGATGGCGAGGCGCACCGGCACCGCCGCCGACTCGAGGTCCTCCTCGCCCTCCTCGCCCTCGGCCTCGCCGGCGGCGATTGCGTCGCTGCTGCTCTTGTGGCCGCTGCTGTGCTCGCTGCCGTCCTCGTCCGCGAGCGCACCGTCCTCGTCGTACAGCTCGGGGTCGTAGTTGGCCAGGTCAGCCACGGAGAAGGTGACGGAGATCCTTGGGGGAAAGGTGTGTGTATTAGCGATTTTGTTCACTTTTTTTTGTTCACCTTTTTGTCTCTTTTTGTCCTCCTCTTATTTTCTTTTCTCTCCTCGCTCGTACTCACTTCTCGTCGCCGTATGTTCGCCTCAGGACCACATCCTCACGGCCCGGAACGTCCTCGATCTCAAACAGGCCGCTCTCCAAGAAGTCCTTGACGCTCGTCGCCTCCGGCTCGTTCTCGCGGATCTCCGTCTCAAACTTGATCTCGCTGTCCAGCTTCGACGACAGCTCCTTGTCGACCTCCGTCTTGGCCGGCGCACGGAACATGCCAGACGTCGAAAAGGCCGCGGCAAATCGCGGCTGCTGCTGCGCGCGCAGACCAGCAGCGGCAGACAGCAGCGGCTGGCAGCGGCGGCCGGCGGCAAGCCGGGTGGCTGCGGCCGTGCGGGGCGCAGAGCGCGCAAGTGCTCGCAGAGACATCATGGTTGATTTTCTGGGTGGGAGAGTGGCAGAGGGAGGGAGGTAGGGAGAAGTAGAAATCCTTTGTTCCAGTCGAAGTTTTGGAGATCGGCTTCTTTGGGACGGCTTAGAAAAAAAATGAAGCTATGAGAATTTTTGGGGCTTCGAAACGCACAGACCATTAATATCTTTAACGGGGCCCAGAACCGAGTTGCCATGATGATGAGTCAGCAGATCATGAGACTCTTTCAGTCTGGGCTTGCTTCACACAAAAGTACATTGCACTCAAGGTCGCAGCATATGGCATACATAGTAGAGCAATGGAGAGCTTCAGGTGAAACTACAATGCCTCTACCATATATCCCACGTCCGCGCAAACCCAATGACGTGCATCAGTTAATGACGATACTCAATCCGTCTTGCCTACTCTTTAACCCGTAAGATACCCTATGCCTGGATTGAACACACCACTTTCAGTATTCAATGCCCGTTCCCTTTTTCCCTTTTCTTTTTTTTTATCCCAGTACCCATTTTCTCTGTGCCTTCTGTTTTCCCCTGTTGAACCCCTTCGGTCTACAGCGGCTGCCGCATACGGCCCAACCTGCCGACTAGAGACGTAGCCTTTTTGCGTGTTATCCCATGCATCTCATCAATTGAGGCAGAGCGCCTTTGACCGCATTTCAGGAAGCTGATCTACCGCGGTACCAACGCGGGCTTGCTCCGGACATGCGAATGTCGATAGCTTCTCGACATCCCCAGCACCGGTATCTCGTCGGGCTGCGCCGCGTGCCTGGGCCGGTGCCACAGCTGGCAAATATACCGTTGCGCGCAGCATCCTTGCAGAGCCGCTCCGAGATGAGCACGGTGTCTTCATGGCTGCAGTGGGCACAGACACGGACGTGGGCAACGTAGAGGCACATGACAGGTGGTCTGTGAAAGACTGGTGAAGGAAAGTAAGCCAAGGAGCAGGGTCATTAGTGACCCGCAGAGACCCGGGATGACAAGCACTCACAAGTCTTGTGCGTATTGTGAAGAGTGAGTAGGCAATGCGCGATGGTCAAGGAGGGCGTATGTGAGCCACTCGCCATCCAGGGCGTGGCATAAGCAAGGGTTGTCTGTGTATTCTCGTTCCTTGTGGTCTTTTGTCTTCTTCGTACTCTCTGCCGTGTCTTGTCGTATCTTGACGAGAATATATGGCGCTATTTAACGAGGGTGCAGCTTGGTCACCTTGAAGCAGATGTGGCCCAATCTGGGAAGCATGAGCGCGAGACCAGGGGCGGAGAAGCAGACAGGCGAGAGGCAATATAAATAAGCCTGAGAAGGCATCTTTAGGCAGGCCTCTTGGCCTGCAGAAATAGGCACGGAGCTGGGGGTTTCTACACCTCCTCTCTGAGACTGGGGCTGGGGCTGTCTTGCTTGTCTCCGCGTGTGTTCTCACGCCGACCTTCTATGCCATCCTCGTCGTGTTACAGCACACAGCAAATCAATACTCTTCAAGAAAAGAGAGCGTAGAGCTGGCGCATTTCTGGTCCATGAGCCCTCGGTTTGGAACCTTGCTGCTCTTTTTGTGGCTTCCCCCTGGGTTGCATTTGCGTCGTGCATCCATTGAAGGTGATGACGTTGCGTCAGGTGCTAAATTGAGAGACTGTGCTATGTTGTCACTGCCGCCCCATCTGCCCGTTGTGTCCTGATCCACGCCGGTGGTTCAATGGGGAAGCACAATTAGGAACATGTTGGCGCCGCTGAAGGATGTGGTGTGGCCTTTGCGGTCTCATCTGACAAGACTCGAGAACTGGTTCGTCTAAAATAAGGCCCCTCATGTTACCATTAAAGACACAGAGCACAACAACAGACGTGAAATAGGTGCACCGTGAAAAGCAGGTAAGTTCTACTCAGACATATATGGCAGCTTCGTATGCAGCGAGTTGTTCTAATATTTGAACACATAAGAAGATACGAAGACACGGGTAATACTATAATACAGCCTGGATTGAAACCAGACGCTCGGAATCGAAAAAAAGGAAAAGCCGCCTTACAGCAGTGTAATGAAACACGTGGCAGACAAAGGACTGGAGAGGACTGAAGAGTTTGTGAAAGGTCGAATGAAGATCAAGGGTGGTGAAGAAGCGAGAAAAGAATAGAGGCAGTTTCAAATAAACACCAGAGGGAGCGCACGATGGGGCTCGGACTCCCGCCGGGAGAGGGAACGGCTTCCCGGAAGATCAGGAGCCCAACCCCAATTTTCTAGTCGAGGTGTCGTGCATATTGGCTTACTGCGTTTCGATTTGGCTCGGATAGCTGCCGCGCCTCGTCGTTCTTGCTTGTGCTGTGTCTCCTCAGAGAAGCCACGGCTGACGGTGAGGAACGCGAGACAGAAAGGACAAAAAAAAAGTGAGCGTGGCTCAATGGCTGTAGGTAGCTTAATGAGCTCCAAACACACACACACACACACGAACCACTGACGACGCATTTATCACGGAAGCTCGACCTAGTGAGCCAGACAGTCTCGGGCTACAGAGCTCACAATAATAGTATGAAGACAGAAGTAGATTAGGCCGGACAGCGTGGGCTCATGGCTTTGAAAATTAAGTATCTTATCTCAAACCTGGGACGGGTTGTGGCATTCGCTATGTGTAGATGCATATGTGCCTCCTGACGGTAGGTCGACCGCTGTGAGCTCGCGAATGCATACCGAGCAGCAGGCAACAGGCAGGGGGCAGCAGGCGGCGAGCAGCAAGAAGCAAGAAGCAGACAGAAAGCTGCAAGCAATAAGAGGCCGCCAGACGTAACACGCTCCGTGCAGCAGTTGTTGGTGCAACTGTGTGTAAAACAGGGGCCGGTCGGTCACCCGCATGCTGAGCCGCATTTGACGGCCGGCAGAAGAAGGTGAAAGAAGAGTCTTGCGGACAGAATACGGGCCTTTTTTCTTTTTTTTTTTCAATTCTGGCGAGAGAAACCCCGCCGGCAGGGACAGACGAGAGACAGCAGACAGCAGACAGCAGACAGCAGACAAGAGACAGGAGGACGGGAAAATAGAAGACAGGAAGACAGTCCGAAACCCAATGGCACCTGGTATCGCCACACGTCCAGCAACCGGTCCTCAGATTCGCTTGCGCAATTGCTCGCTAGTCGTTCGGACGACCCTTTCTTCTCTTGCCCTGTCACCCGGTCTGCGTACAGAATGAGGCTGTCTCCTTTATCTTTGTTAGTCTCCTCTCTTTATCCCCGACGTCTTTGTCTCTCTCTCTCTCTCTCTCTTTCTCCCTCTCTGCAAGTGTCTGAGACAGCTGCTGGTTTCCTGCTCGGGTCTTCCCATCAAGGAAGCCAAGCCGAGAAGAGACAAAGAGGTGGAGATACGGGATAAGACAGCAGCGCTTATGATCGCACAAAGTCCTTTCGGACTGTCACGCAGTCAGGCCAGTCAGGCGCTCGGGTAGCGTCCTGAAGTCAGACAGGCTCCCTGCACCACTTGCTGGCTGCTGTTGCCGACAGGCTAGATAATCCCCATTTTCCCTGTCGTGGCCTGTCATCCTCGTCTACCCATCGCCAGCACAGACCACCACCACACACACGTCTGCATTCCTAGTCCTTGTTCGGAGGAAATGATGCAGTGCGGAAGCTACCATCATCGGCGATGCGCACCCATTTGAGGCTATTCAGCTGCGACCACGAGCCCTCCCAGCGGCTGAGCAGCGCGACATTGTCCTCGTCGGTCAGATCAGGAATCACTGATTTGTCAGCTAAGGCCCTTGATAATGCTTGAGCGAGGATCGAGGGGAGACAGCTGCTTACAGAATCCGTTCTGAAACTCCTTTTCCAGCGACGCAATCTTGACCTTCAGCACATCCTCCCGTTTGGTTTGCGGTCTCCCTGGCCGGCGCGACTGCTTCAGAGACTCTATTTCCTCGTTGTGCTGACTTAGAAACCTTTAAAGAGTAGAAGTTAGAATTGCAAGATCGACTGGCGCAGCTGAACGAGAGAAGGAATAAAACGCTCTGCCTACAATTTGATGCTTTCTGCGATCTCGTCGGCCGCAAGAACCTTGTTGTCCCTCTCTTGCACAATTTCCTGAAAGAATGCAGCACGTTCGACTACAGACTCAAGGCATTAGTTCCTAGAACCTGCAGCAATGAACGGGAAGAGGAGCATACCCATAGGCTGCTCGACCTTCCGGCGCAGCATCGCCAGCTTCTCCAGTCTCTCGTCCCGCACGAGGGCCTTGTGCAGTCTCCGCGAATCCCGGGACCCTTCATGGAGGGCGCCCAAGGCGCCCCTCTTCTTCATGATCCTCTTGCGCGTCTTCTCGAGTGTTGAAGGCATTGTCGTTGTCGGGTGCTTTGTTACCGCTACAAGTCTGTATCAAAGGTCGAGCAAGCGTCACAACTTTTTCTTTCTGCCGTCTTTTTTTTTCTTCCTTATCTAGATACGACTTTAATTTTCTCTAGCAGTGGGGGAGGGGCGAACCGAACTAGTTGCCCTGGAAATGCCCATAATTGGAGCTAGTCCGTATTTGGACAAAATGCCTAGGTACGCGCTGTGACGCGCTCCAGCGTTGTACTCCTGCTGCCCACAGTGGATAGACGCGCTGAGATGAAAGCACAGGCCTCGACGCACGCGGAGGACGGCTGCACTTTCCCTCACATATAGGGTACAAATTGTCTCCTGCCATATCGAAACCATTACCGCCTTTCAATCGACACTGGACTTTCAGGCTTCGACTTGGCAAACACCTTCTTCCCATTGCTTTGTCTCTACACGCGTGCCCGTACTGCCAAAGCTTGTTTACATATTATTTTCTGCTTCCATCCTCGCATTATTGGAACACCCATTTCATATTCGTACAATACCATTGACTCCCGAGGCCCATCTACGACTTTGTCCTCCTAGCCAGCAGCAGAGTCCGCTGCTGCAAAGCTATTCAGACCATATACTGACCCAGAACAATTCGACAATCTCGACCATACTCATACTCGACCATAACCTATATGTGCTGGCTTGAGCTAGGCAGCAACTCGACATCTGCTTTCCGGCTGTCGGACGTTGTCCGCTGCACCATCTCAAGATGGGTATTTCCGGTAAGGACAATACCCCCCTGCTCTTGGTAGAGACCGCCGTCCATTCTGACTAGTCATAGGACTGCTCCCTCTCCTCAAGTCCATCCAGCGGCCGACAGAGCTGAAGAAGTTCTCGGGCGAGACTTTCGCCGTCGACGCGTACGGATGGCTCCACCGAGGTGCCATCAGCTGCGCGATGGAGCTGGCCCAGGGAAAGCCGACGCGGAGATATGTCGACAGCGTCCTGAACCGTGTTCGTATGGTCCAGCACTTTGGCGTCACGCCTTACCTCGTCTTCGACGGCGACTTTCTTCCTAGCAAAGCTGCCACGGAGGCCTCTCGCGCCAAGCGCCGTGAAGAGTCTCGAAAGGCGGGTGATGCGCTCATCAAGGCCGGAAACTCGAAGCAGGCGTTCGTCGAGTTCCAGAAAGCCATTGACATCACTCCTGAAATGGCCTGCCATCTCATCGAGGAGCTCAAGAAACTGGGCCTCCCCTACATCGTCGCCCCGTACGAGGCGGACGCGCAAATGGTCTATCTCGAACGTCAGGGCCTCGTCAGCGGCATCCTTTCTGAGGACTCGGATCTGCTCGTCTTCGGAGCAAAGCGTCTGCTGACAAAGCTGGACATGCAAGGCCATTGCATCGAGATCAACCGCCGTGACTTCTGTGCTTGCCGCGAGATATCCCTGACGGACTGGACTGACCGCGAATTTCGCCACATGGCTATACTGAGCGGGTGTGATTATCTGGAAGGCATCGGCAACCTGGGCCTCAAGACTGCGTACCGCATGATCCGCAAGCACAAGACAGTCGAAAAGGTCATCCGTATGCTCCAGTTCGACGGCAAGTTCAAGGTGACTGAGAACTATCTCGCTGCCTTTCGCCAGGCAGAGTTGACTTTCATCTACCAACGTGTGTTCTGTCCGGCGAAGCAGGAGCTTGTGTTCCTCACCGAGGCTACAGCAAGCTTGACCTTGGATCTTGACGGGATGCGTTTTATCGGCCATAAGATCGATCACGATATCGCACGAGGCGTTGCTGTTGGCCAACTCAACCCCATGACGAAAGAGCCTATTGTGCTACCTCTGTCTCCGGATAGGAAGCGGAGAGCCAGCGGCATCACCGGCTCGAACCCCTACACTTCCGCAACACAACGGCAGAGTCCGTTCGGCAAGTCTATAGATGCGTATTTTGGAAAGCGGCGAGATTCGACACCCCAGCGGATCCCCCTTGGCGCAATGGACCCCAACTGCTTCTCGGTGGACCGGCAGCGGGTCGCAGCACTGACACAAAACGGGCTTGTGCCCCGCGTGTTTCCTCTTCCCCGGCCGTACGTCGATGGCGGGCAGGCATCTCTGAGCCAGGAAAGCCCACCTGGGCAGTCATCATCTGTGCTGGCAAACCCGCGCCTGCGGCGGAGACAGACAGAGCCGCTATCCACCCTTCTGCAGCTGAGCTCGGTGCCCACGCCGGCCAACACTGCAGGCCGTCGCAAAACATATTCTTCGCTGCCACCACCATCGCCGACGTCTTCTAAGCCAACGCAGGCCACATCTTCAAGGCCGCCAAAGAAGGCTCGGCTGAATGCGGACGGCCATAGCAGAAGCCCTCCCGCAAAGAGCTTGGGGCGTAGCAAGTACTTTGCTGAGAACGCAGCAGCTACGGAGGAGCCTCGACCAAAGCGGAGGAGTACCTCCGAGGCGTTTCTCATGTCTGACGATTCTGTGGAAGAGGCTATGCTAAGCCTGTCGGACTATGGCGGCTGGTCTACACAGTCGACTATTGAAGTTTTCAAAGACACACAGACAACGGAATCGGAGATATGCTCAACTCAAGAACTACCCGAGCTGCCATCTTTGGATGTAGTGGCAGCTGCAGCTGCAGCTGACTGCCCGTCCATCCCACAAAGCGACGGCATCGAAGTGCCAGCAAGCCCTGTCGGCAATGGAAGCAGAACGGCACAGAGCACAGAGCAGACCAAGGCGACACCGTTGAATCGACAGGCTCTGAGTAGCTTCTCGTACAATCCAACACGCATGGTCCACGGACTGCCGACTCCGGAGTCGAGTTTCAGCAACGGCAGTAGCCAGCGGCGGATATCAACGAAGGCAGCAGGCGTACTGACACCACCATCGACAGCTGGACGGTCGTCATTGTCTCGTCCAGCCAAGGCGCCCAGAGCGAGCCTTAGTGACTTCGTGGAGGCTGCTTCCACGGAACGGCCAGAGCGGCCACGCAACATTACAAATAAGCAACGGCGGAGTCTGGGGCCACAGATCCCAGTAAACCCATCATTTGTGCCACTTCCACGTGCCGACTTGGATGAGGTGGAGGCCTTGAACAGCGCACAGGGCAGCGAGGATCAGATTGTCCCTGAAAGCGATGCTGAGGATGAGGATGTGGAGTCTGGTGATACACATGGCTTGGGTGGAAGTAAGACGAGGCCTGGTCCCGGCCGTCTTGATTTGTCTCGTTTTTTGTGTACTTGATATCCCCGTCGCGAATCTGACGACTGCATAGCACTGGCGTTTTTTGGTATTTGGTATCTTCGGCCGTTTGTTTATATCCAGGCGGAGCTTGTGAGGTGCTATTTATGAGGGCGGCGCAGAATATGTTTTTAGCAGCAACTACCTTTCAGAAATGCATATTTTCATCCTTTCTACGGTTAAATGATTGAACGTGAGGTCAAACTCAAGCTTATGTGATGAGCTGGACGAGATGCACGTGACACATCTACATTACAGAGGGGAGGCGCTTCACCGCCTTAGTTGGTGCTCACAACTAGCCGGCAGAAATTACTGCCAGGATTTCGCAGTACACCGACAAAAAATTTCCGAGTCGCTAGGAAGAAAAATTACTTGGGTCTCGTCCATACTATTTATTGCTGCTTATAATCTAACAACGACTACATTGCTCGACCCGCAGCTGGTGATTTTCCTTTATATATATTATTTTCTACTGGACGTATATTGCCGACGAAGACGAAAATAGAGACGAGATGAGTGGTGCGCTGCAGGTTTGTTCAGCCCCCCACATTTTTTTTTCTGAGGCTGCGCAGACAGCGAAGGGGCTATCAGGAAGACAGGAGAGTAACTGACGCTGGTTGTGCAGGACCGCCTACGGCAGCATGCGGCGGCTTTTGACGGCCTGCTGTCGCTGATCCCGGCGAAGCTTTACTATGGAAACGGGGACGAGCCAAGTGTATGTTATCCCCTGCATGAAATCTCGCTTCATTATTTTGGGGGCTGAACGCAGCGGCTGACCAAGGCGTTTCAAAACTACAGGAACAATGGAGACGGACGAAGCAGACAAAAGAGGAAAAGAAGGCGGCACGGCGGGCCAACCTGGACCCGGAGAATGAACTGAACAAGAGCGTGAAAGAGCTGATGGAAGAGCGGGCAGCGCGCAACAAGCGAAAGCTCGAGGAGGTGGATGAAGATGAGGATGGCAGCGACGACGACGACAGCGACGGCTCTGATCTGGAAGGCGTCGTCAAGGAGATGCCGAGAGAGGGCCTGAAGCCGGCCAAACAGCAGAAGAAGCCGACCAGTGGCACGGCCAGCAAAAAATCTAAGCTTTCGGCAGAGAAGGCGGCTGAGGAGGAAAAGGAGAAGGGCGAAGAAGAGGAGGAGAAAGAAGAAGAGGAGGAGAAAGAAGAAGAGGAGGAAGAGGAAGAGGTGGAGAAGACGGAGATCAGTCTGGAGGAAGCCAAGATTTCGCAAAAACAAGCGGAGAAGTTACTGAAGAAGCAACAAAAGGCAGAGCGCAAGGCGGAAAAGCGGAAACAAAAGAAGGCGGGGAAGAAGGAGGAGAGCGATGAGAAAGAAGGCGAGGAGGAGGAGAAGGAGGAGGAGGAGGAGGAGAAAAAGACAGAGCTAGCAAAAGCAAAAACTGCGACTAAGGCGAAGGCCAAGGCCAAGGCCAAGGCCGCTGTTCAGGAAGACGCAAACAGCGGTGAGGACGAGGACTCGGCAGAGGAGGGTGACGAGAAAGAAGACGAAGAGGAGGATGACGGAAAGGACGAGCTACAGACGGGCCTGGACTTTTCTGCTCTGGGCGACAGCGAAGAGGTTGCGGACGAGGCGGCAGAGTCATCGCCGGGGCAGTCACCGGCGCCGTCGCCAACCTTTGACGGAGCAGCAGCGGCAAAGGAGGTGGCGAGCACGACAACATCGGTGTCGTCAACGGGGCCATCTGACAAGTTGGGACGGCCACACATCAAGGTGCCCAGCGACACGTCGGCGCTGCGGGCGCGGCTGGCAGCCCGGATCGAGGCGCTGCGGGCAGCTCGCAAGGCAGACGGGCCGGACGGGAAGCCGATCCGGACGCGACAGGAGCTGATCGAGGCGCGGCGGCAGAAGCAGGCTGAGCGGAAGCAGCATAAGAAGCAGCTCCGGCAGCAGGCGCGCGAGGAGGAAGACCGGAAGCGCGATGAGGCGGTAGCATCGGCGCGTGGGTCACCGCTAGTGCGGTCTGGTGGCGGCGGAGGGTCGCCGGCGGTGGAGACGACAAACCTGTCGTTTGGGCTGGTTGCGTTTGCCGACGGCACGAAGATGTCACGTGACCTGACGTTTGCCAAGGGCGGCAGCAAGAGCAAGAGCGACGAGGCCGGTGGTGGTGGTGGCGGTGCAGCAGCAGCAGAGACGACGGCATCAAAGCGCAAGGGGCCGGCGGCATCGGACGTGCGCGGACAGCTGGCGCGGCTGGAGTCGCAGAAGAAGCGGCTGGCCGGCATGGACGATGCGACACGGCGGGACGTGGAAGAGAAGGAGCGGTGGGCGGCAGCACGGCGGCGGGCGGCAACGGACGAGAAAGGCGGCGGAAATAGCGGCGGACTGACGGCGGGCGCGGCGGCGAGCGGAGCCGTGTCGTCGGACCTGGGCCGGACAGAGATGCTGCTGAAGAAGGCGATCAAGCGCAAGGACAAGGCCAAGAAGAAGAGCGAACGCGAGTGGTCAGACCGGCGCGAGGGCGTCGAGCGTGGCATCCAGGAGCGGCAGCGCAAGCGGGAGGACAACCTGCGGCAGCGGCGGGAAGACAAGCTGCTGCGGCGGTCGGGCCTGGCGAAGAAGAAGAAGGGCGG
>JRUC01000523.1:0-17786 GCA_000806385.1 Leptographium procerum
TTTTTTTTTGTTTTCCTGCGTTGGTTTGGTTGCCACTTCGGCCGCTCTTTCCGTTTTGCACATTTTCCTCAATGCCGACGTTCTTGCCGTTTACATACATGGTAGGCTGTTGTCACCCGCTCTTTCTCTGGTCCTTTCGTTCTGCCCTCCCCCACTATCGTATGACATAAAGTGCGGCACGGAAGGAGAATGCCGAATCTCTACTCGCAGGGCAGACAGTTTTTTCCTACGACCTGCTCGCATGGCAGAACCCTGCTCTGGCTACGATCCCATCCATGCGAGGACGGAGCAGTATGTGCTGCAAACGTATGTCACAGATAGCAGCCGATACGGTACTTGCGTCGTGCTCAAAGGTGTGGCACGGGGGAGGAACGGAAACAGAACAACAGCCGAAGTGGGGAAGCAGATTGACAGCAACCAAACGAGGCAACGACACATTGCTAGCGTCCCGAGTGGGTTCCGGCAGCTTTCTGCGTGGACTAGCCAAGAAACGAGTAATAATAGCAGCCAGTAGAGAGGGGCTGATCTGCTTATTAGTCACTTGCATACTTTTGCTACTTTTGCTCGTACGAAGTACATAACATTGTACTTTGGTTTCTTGGCTGGATCCTTCGCTGCTTTAACATTAACGTTATTTCTCCCACACTTTAAAGCCAATTATCCCATACACCGCCTCCAATTCGAGATCCGTTCAGGCGGCGCTGCAGTCAATCTGAGACAGATTTCCGGTGATCTGTCTTGCCACACGGAGCATGCAGATACGCAGTGACAGTAAGACATTCCCCTGGTCGTACGATGCAACATTGGATCAGAGGGTCTGTGACAGGTTGAGCGGGGGGGACGAGCTGGCAGCTGGGGCGGTCAGGAAAACCGTTTAAGTTATAGCGGCCAATAAATGGCTGGTATTTACAAAGTCAGATATTTCTCCCGACATACAGATATTGCCATTGCTGCTTCCACTATTACCAGCACTACTACAGAATGTGTACTCATATCTCATTTTTGCAGTCTGTAGCAGAAAAAAAACACTGTGGCACTACAAAACGGAATGCATTAGTGCACCGTTCGTTCACACCAATGGCGCATACATAGCACGCTTTATTGGGCTATTATGTGCGTCAGCTGGATGCAACTTGGCTGTGGCAACAAATCCTTCCATTCGCTGTGCCTCGTCTGCCTGTTTTGTCTTTTCCCTTATCGGTCCGGGCGTCGACCTCTCTTTGGCAGCCGCCCTCGCTTCCCAGCAACGGTCTTGTCTGGCTAGACCTCTGGTTGCACGGTAGAGCAGTTGATGTCGACCACCTCGTCCCAATTGGGTGCATTGGGCGGCAATATACCATATTGAGATATAGGATACAAATAGTTTTCACTGCCCATATTGTCAGCTAGCAAATTCTTACTACGCCCGTTTGCCCACAGCCGACCAGCCCCCAGCTGGGTAAGCCGGGCCATCTCCTACTCCCTCCTACTCCATCTCCGACTTCTATGCAGGCTCGTATTGTCATACTCGGGACATCTGCATGATCTATTTTTGCAAGCACAACATGTACAATGTAAGCAGTAGTTGTCCTTACATACATCCTACATCCTATGTAATAGCAGCAGGAGGCTTCCTAGTCTGATCCACGGGGCGCTCTCTGATTGACTGGCACCCCTTACTCTTCCTCATCATCCTCAGCCAGCGATTCAGGAATGCATGTTGTCGACAAAAAGAAAAAAGAACCGGAAGTCCCGCTTGCTCCCAATATACAGAACGTGTATACCTGCCACTCGTGGATGACCTTGGCTCAGCTCTGACTCGCTTCTCTTTTGGGGTAGACATACCTTACAATAAGAAGCCTGGGCTTTTTGATATCGAACCTGGACTGGCTAGTGTCCTATTATGGCTCGTTTTTTTCCTAGTGTACAAAAGGCCTGCAAATGGTGCCACGATAGCGACCTCGTTGTATCAGCTGGGATGTGAATAAGTAATAAAAATAGAACGAACCCAGAAGAAAGTGCAAGTACGAGCGAGCAGGCCGCTGTCCTGCAAGCTAGACGACATCGTTCCCAGTGGCTTTTTCACCTCACCTGCTCGTACACAAAGAAAGAAAAGAAAGAAAGAAGTCATGTGCCATCTCAGAAGCCCGAAAAAAAGAAAAGAGAGGAAAAACAATAGAATCAAGGAGCACACGAGGACATGCGTGCAGGACCCACCAGGCTTTTTACGAGCTTTGAAAATGTGCCCGAAGACAGGCAGTTCTGGAGACAATTTCGCACTAGTCCATGTACGTGTTTTCTGCAATACTAGTAGTAGCTTGCATGGTATAGATGTACTTTTTTCTGCCAGTGGCAGCTTGTCCAGGTCCAGGCGCTATACCCAAAGAGACGTTGGGCTGCGCCGCCTATGGAAGCTGCACTGGGAGCGAGCCCCAATGGGCAAGATAGAGAAAGCCTCGGCACTGGTGTGATATGTTGTGATGCAACGTGTGCCCAAAGCGACAAGAGAAGCAGCTAAGAAGCATGTGTCAATTGCTGTGCCTAGAGTAGCTAGGAAAAGGTTGATACTATGTAACGACTACGACGTAAGATATCTTACGACGACGACTACGGGGTACTACTACGGGGTAAGACTACGACTATGGGGAAAGAATTTCTACAGTAGGCACGGTAGCACTCGTACGTATAGAATAGTGATCAGAGCCGCAAGTGGGAGCGGAACTAGTGCTGTCCGCTACACGGATCTTGTCCGAAACACCGCCTGTCGGGAGTGGAGAGGTTTGGTGGGGAACGATGGGCCAAGATAAAGCGCCTGGGACCAATGGGGCGGGACCAATGGGGCGGGAAAAGAAAATTAGAAAAGAAAAGAAGAAAATAAACAGATCCAGGACACGAGGCATGACCGGGATCAGCACGGCAGGCTGGTTTGTACGAGTACGGAGTGCTCGTATGGCCTCGTATCTTTTACGAAGTACAGTCATTGGGCGGAGCAGTCAACAAGGAACGAGAAAGATGGGATGACCTTCGCAGCCACTCTACTATGTACCTGCAAGAGAATCAAGGAATGTGACGAGCCTAATTAAGATACGAATGAGTACAGACGAAACGGCCACTCCGTGCCTTTTCTTTTTGGCTCTTATTTTCAGCCGCGACGCCTCTTTGTTCGCTTAGGTACTTTACTGCCCCCCTTCTTTTCTACGTATATGCACGTGCCTAATGTAGATGAGGTATGCATTGCTACTTGCATAGTATGGGCAAAGTACATTCGAGCTCGTACGCGAACAAAAGTACAACCATGTCATCCCACAGCTATACATACGAGTACTTATTTGTGTTAGTGTGCACGCGCGCGCATCCAGAATGTGAACTATTTACCTCAGCTCCTCGCCAAGGTGGAGCAAAGATCTCCACCTCTTCTGTCTAGCTAGAGTCCCACACCAATTTTTGTTTTCTTTTTTCTTCGTTTCTTTTTTTTCCGGGTCGCCTGTCCAAACTAAGACAAGGCGCTATATTCGCACTATGTAGCCAGACTCGGACGGAGTATTGGGGTACCAGTATTGGGGAATCATGTCAGCCTTAATTGGGCAGAATTAAGGGGGCAAGTCGAAAGAGGCATCGTGAAGAGAAAAGGTTATCGTTTTTGTTTTTATTTTATTTTTTCAGCGTGCTACTCAACGCCACAAAATAAAGCTGCTTCCTGCAGGCCAAAAAAAAGTTCCAAAGCAGAAAATAGAAATACGCGTAATTACTAGTTTGATCCTTCTCTATCCTCCCGGCCCTGCCGTGCTGCAACATAACTGCTCCAGACCTTGGCAATATCATTCTTGTAAATGAAGTCCTTGTCGCCGAGGAGGAAGTGGTCGATCTTGGCCCGCAACGCGTCGTCAAAATCCTTAGCCTCGGCTTGGGACTTTTTGATCTTGACGCCGGCCTCGTCAAGGTGCTCATACCTGTGATGTGTTATTGTCTGTAAGCGTGTGCTTCCTACAGTCTTGCCAGGAGGGTCTAGACCCCGAGACACCGAAACTCACATTTTTGCATAGTATGGAGATCGGATGGCATCAAAGATTGCTAGAGCATCTCTGACCTGGGTTGGGGATCGCTGCGTGTACTCGAGGGCTCGGGCAAGAATCCACGCGTCTTCCATCGCAAACGTGGCTCCGGAGCCAAAGGCGCCTAGTAGAAGATCGTCAGGAACGGCGGTCTCAGGGGCTGCAGAGGAAGTCTGCTGTTTCCCTTGTTTTCTTTGTTTTTTTTGTTTTCCTTGTTTTCCTTGTTTGCCTTTTTTTCCTTCTTTTTCTCTGTCCTCCTCCTTTTTCTTCGTCTTTCTGCTAGCTGAGTAGCTACCTTCCTGTTTCACTCACCGGAGAGAGGATGGCTGGCATCGCCAATGAGCACCACTTTGTCCCAGCCCACAGTGGCATCGAGTCGGGGGCCGGCGAATCCCGCAAACTCCCTCCAGCTGCCCTCAGGGACGACGTCGACGGCATCCCTCACGCGCTGGTCGAAGTCGGCCACGCGGGCGCGGACACGCTCGTTGGAGGCCGGCGTGCTCCAGACGACCGTCTGGCCTGGCCGTTCGGGCTCGTGGTAGGACCGCACGGTGATCTCAAAATACGGACCGTCCGTCTCGCTCTCGTCGTCGACGTCTGAAAAGTACACATGGCCGACTTTTCCCCACCACCAGGCCGTTGCGTGCGTGATGTCTGGGAGATGGTCGAGAGCAGACCGTGGCACAAGAGTGCGCCAGGCCACGTTGCCTGGAGGTAATAGAAGGGATGAAGTCAGTGTCGTTGAGCTCTCGCTGGCGCACGGAGACTGCTGTAGTCGGGGATCTCTACGCGCGTCCACCCTTCACTCCACTCTCTGCTCTGTTCTCTCCTACGTACCAGTAAAATGCAGCTGGTGGTCGGGAAACAGTGCCCGTCGTACGCCCTGATGGCAACACATTAGCACCTGCATATCCCCCAGAGCTCGCGGGCTCTCTCTCTCTTTCTCTCTCTCTCTCTCTCTCTCTCTCTCTCTCTACACACCGATTTGATCCCGTCTGCACCGACGACAAGGTCGGCTGACGCCTCCGTCTGGTCCTGGAACTGCAGTCGAACGCCACCCGTTTGCGGTACATTCTCGACAGCAACGACCTTCTTGCTGAACTGGATCACGCCCTCGGGAACCCGCGACAGCAGCGCAGACTGCAGCCGCGTCCGCCTCGCCCGGATGGCGCCGCGGCTGTCGGCATCGGAGTGTTCGGGGTGTTTAGTGACGCTCAAGATGTTGCCGTTGTAGGCGTTCCTCTGGTGCGTATCTCGCTTGGAGCCGCCCTTGACGTGGTCTCCGGCGCCGAGCAGGTCGAGGACTCGCCAGGCGTTCGTGCTGAGGCTGATGCCGGCCCCGGCCTCTCTCGGCTCCGGGTTCTGCTCGTAGAGCGTGACCGACACAAAGGGTAGCTCAGAGAGCGTGATGGCCGTTGCGAGACCGCCGGGTCCGCCACCGACGATGGCGACTTCGAGCTTCTGCTTGGCGATCATGGCTGGAAGTGAGTTGGAAAGAAGAAGACGCGGGAAAAAGAAAGAAAATAGTGAAAGAAAGCAGTGGAAGAGAGAAAGAAAGGAAGAAAGACAGAAGATCTAGGGTGGACAGACTCGCTACGGACATCTACAGTCTATATGGAATGGCTGCTCAAGAAACATTCGCAGCGATACAATGCACGCCGTTTATCCGATGCCGCATGTCAAATGAATCATTTTATCTTTATAGACGTTGTCCGCCAAAGCACGTCATCCAGGTGGTAGATGGCATCGATTAGTTAAGCTAAAATCCGCGTGGCAGCTCATCGCTAATTGACTGCAGGCGGGAAGGTCGAAACTGGACGGCCTCGCTTCGATTTATTTTGACGAATAGGAAAGGGCGAGAACGGGGGACCTCCGACTTGGTCTGCACAGATGAGATCCCGCCGCTATAGAGCCGCCGAAGGCGACGTTTTGAAGCTTACAGGACTAACACTAGACGAGACGAGAACTTGTGCTGAAATCTTAACATATCACTATCGTACTTAACACGGTTAAGTTTTTCTACTATGCAGCTTGCCGATACCAATCAATGTAATTCTGGGTCCACGTTCCTCTTGTTGTAAGCGACGTCTGGCGAATTGCCAATTGGCAACGCGATTCCACCAGTTGACGTCTTTGAGAGCCACTATCACACAAAGGTGCCAGGGCCCCAGCCAAAGCCCACGATATATTTTCTGCATTTGTAATTACAAGCAGCTTTGAGCGCGGCCTTGTTTCCGTGTCGTCGGGGACATCTAGGATAAATATGGACGCTTCGCTTGTTTTTCCTTTCTGCCGAATGCTGCATTTTCGGACACTCAAAAAAGTTCTGAGCTTCCGTTCTCACAGCTTGTTTGTCTAGCCCATCTATTTGTATCCTACGACGATTTGGCAACAGACAGACATGGACAAAGGACCCGAGCCAGTCGTGCAGGTGTCCGTGTCAACGGACACAACGTCTGCCGAAGAGCAGCCCAAGAAGAAATGGCAGAGCTATCTCTGGGACACGTTTGACAAGTCGCCCGAGGAGAGACATTTTCTGTTCAAGCTGGACGCTGGACTTCTCTCGATCTGCTGTTTGGGTAAGCGCGGAAAGCTGTCACCATGTACAGAGCTTGGGCAAGCCAACCATATTTAAAAAATAATAAATTGACAAGCAGCCAGGCTACTTTATCAAATTCCTCGACCAGTCTAATCTGACAAACGCATTTGTGTCTGGAATGTGGGTCCTGTCGGCGACGTGGGGAGAGCAACCTTTTGCTACTCAGACGTACTCAAACGTACTCGAGCGAGTCTTGGCTGACAAGACACTGTCGCTCTAGGAAAGAGGAGCTCGGAATGTACCACAACGAGCTGAACTACGTCCAGACCCTCTGGACGGTCGGCTACATCATCGGACAGATCCCCAGCAACATCCTGCTGACCCGCATTCGGCCGTCGATCTGGCTGCCCTGCTCAGAGGTTTGTTTAGCCGCGTGTCTGCTTCGTGTGCTTTCCAGGTGGAATATGGCTGACAGCTGTGCTGACGCGGGCCACCATGTCTATAACTAGATCGTCTGGAGCGTGCTCACAATGTGCCTCTCGCGCGTCAGAAACGTTCACCAGCTCTACGCGCTACGCTTCCTGATCGGTGCGTTTTTTTTTTTGGCTCCTCGCAGCTTGAGATGCAAGACTGCCCTCGGCTGTGTGCTGACTCATCTCTGAATGCAGGTCTCGCCGAAAGCACGTACTACCCTGGCGTCCTGTACATGATGGGGTCTTGGTGTAAGTGCAGGGACGGTAGTGAATCCATGCTAGAAGCTACGGAGTAGTGGCTAATGCTGGACGCTCTTTTGTTTTTGCCCACTCTCCAGATCGCAAGGACGAGCTGGGCAAGCGCGCCGTTATTTTCAACGTCGTCTCGGCCCTTGCAACCATGTTTTCCGGGTTTCTGATGACTGCCGTTATCCACCTTCACGGCCGAGGTGGTCTCCAAGGGTGGCAATGGTTGGTTTTCTTTCTTTTGTCCCCTTCCCATCTGTTCTTCTGTTCTGTTCCTTCTCCTAAATACCCTAACAAATCCAGGCTGTACATCATGGACGGGGTCATCAGCTTGCCTATTGCCCTGGTCGCTTTCTTTGTGATTCCTGACAGCCCAGAAAACTCTCGGGTTTGGTACATCAATGAAAAGGTAAGCTCTCCTGCATACGCAACAACCTGCTCGGTCCGGATCCCAGATCCCATCTCTAATACGCCTTCTCCTACAGGACAGAGAAATTGCCAAGAGACGGATGCGACAGGAAAAACGGCAGCTCCCGCAGCCATACACAAAGGCCAAGGTCTGGAGTATCCTGACGTCGTGGCATATGTACCTGCTTCCGCCACTGTTCTTGTGCGTCTCGGCTCTTCTGCATTTCAGTGTATCGTGTTCTCGTAATTCTCTAACCCCACCCCAGCTTCGGAGGAGCTGCCGGTGCCGCCGGTCAGTCCATCTTCCCGCTCTACCTTAAAGACTCCACGCACCCGAAATACACAGTCTCGCAGATCAATCTCTACCCCACCGGCGTGTCGGCCGTGCAGGTGGTGGCCGAGCTCGCATATGCGTGGGCCTCCGACAGCGTCCTGAACGGATCGCGGTGGCCCATCCTTGTGGTCTCTAACGTGAGTCACGGCAGCCTGCTGTTGTAGCGGGACTATTGAGAAACTGATCTATAACTGGCTCGGCATGCCTCCTTTGTAGCTCGTCAACATTGTCATATACACCTCCTTGGCCGTCTGGGACATCTCTGAAGGCTGGCGCTGGGCGTGCTATATGCTCGCAAATCAAGGCATCATTGCCAGCCCAATGTCGATCGTGTAAGTCGCGGCTACTGCCTTTATCGTCCCTCCATGGCTTGATGACATGTTGAGAAAAAAAACGGCAGCGGCTGACGGTTGAAATAGCTGGGGCACCGAGATCTGTGCTCACGACAACGAAGAACGGGCCATCATCGTGGGAGCCATGAACGATTTTGGGTACGTCATGGGCGCCTGGCTGCCACTCATCATCTGGCAGCAGGTGGATGCGCCGCGGTATCACAAGGGCTTCATCACGGGCGCGTGCGGCAGTGTTGTCGCCATCTTCCTCACGATCGGGATCAAGTTTCTCGCACAGAGGGACATTGCCAGGTATGCTCCCAATTTTGCGTCCGACGTGCTCTAGAAGTCGATATCCGATAGAGTAAGACAGTCTGCTGATACACCTAGGCGCAATGCTGCTGCTGCTTCTGCTGCCATATCGGCGACAGAAAGCAGCCCAGATGAGCATGATCCTGCTCGTCCTCACGTAGCCATTGACGAAAAGGCCCTGTAAGTCTCGAAAATCGTGGAATCTGCGCGAGATCCAGTGGGCAATCCCTATGATGCGCTGTAAGCTGGCCTGTCCAGTTCTGTCTCTACGGCCAGACTTCCGAGTTACGACCGTCCAAATCATCTACGAGCACAATAGAATCAATGGTTTCTCTTTTTGCTCTGGTATCCTTTTCTGTCAAGCGTCGCTAAAAGTCTATAGATGTTTTTTTAGCACAATCTCTGCATGATAACTGCTACCGAGTCGTCGACTCGTTATCCCTTGTATCCGAGATTTCACCTGGCATACTGTCAAACAATAACAGCCATTCGCGCTGTCCGTCTCGTCTTTCTATCATTTCCGCGTCTGGCTGTCTGCTCCGTCGGCTGCTCCCTATCTAGGGTGTCTCAGATAGATGATAAGGCTCGTGCCATGCGGCCTCTGTTTCCGACCAGTCGTGTTGCCAAGAAACTGCCAAGTCAAATAGGACTGCATCTACATAGTAGAAATACCCATACCCTATGCACGGAATACTGTCTGTCGATGACCGGCTACCCTAGTAGATTGCGTGTACGGTTTATCAAAACCGTCGATCTGCAATCGGCTGGGAAAGCCAAGATTCAGGCGGACCGAAATCTTATCGCGACTTTCTCAAGAATTTCAGCCATGTGAAAGTCAGCCGCTCTCAGTACCATTATTTGTGTTGGAAACAGCTGATGCCGTACTCTTTATTTCTTTTATGCCTTTCCTTTCTTGTCAGTGAATGAATGGTTTTTTTTTCCTTTCTTCCTTTTCTTTTTTTGGGTTTGTGTGTGAGCTGATAGATGCCTCCATGTGCCGGAAGTTCTCTCATTGGAGGTGGGGTGGGAGATTTATGATAAGGTGAGAGAAGAAGAAGCGTATCTGCAACGTTGCTATCACAATAGTCGGGCGCATCAAGTCGGTCGGGCCCTCGGCTCAGGCCTGCCTTCTGGATCCCCCATCATCTATCAGAGTTCGCCATATGAGTACGTCATATTGATACCCCGTTCAGATAAGACAAATGTATATATTGGGCCATTCATGTGGAAAGACAGCTGTTCGCAAAACAGCCGTATGTATTAGATGCGTCCAACTGTCTCCTCGAGTGCATACCTTGCATAGAGACCACACCTCTCTGCTAGTTCTACAGAGCCGATATACCTGAGCCATGACTAGCTCTTCGGATATTGCAGCCGCTCCGCACGGCACGACCCCGGAAAAAGACGCGGTTGCTTGCGAGGAGAAGATGGCAGATCTCGAGAAGAGCAGCAGCAGTAGCGTAGTAGTTGCAGAGGTCCAGGAAGATGGTAATTATTTGCCAACACCGTTCTATAACTTCTCATGGAGCTGACTAAGCATTTGCAGAAGCCGTTCTCGACTACCCAGAGCAAGACTACAAGAAGCTGAAGCGCAAGATGGACAAGTACCTGCTTCCTCTGATGTGGCTGTGCTATGGCATCCAGCAGACCGACAAGACGTCGCTTGGCACCCAGGCCACCTTTGGGCTACGAACGGTGAGCAGAGCTGCAGCATTTTATTGGCCTGACCGGGGCGTAGGCTCTTCGTTCCGCTGACAAAAGATCTTCCAGGACACCCATCTCAAGGGCCAACAGTACTCGTGGCTGACAACGATATTCTACCTCACATACATGTGCTTTGAGTTTCCCTCCAACATCCTGCTGCAGCGCTACATGATCGGCCGCACGCTGTCCTTGTACATGATCCTCTGGGGGGTCATCGTCCTCTGCGTCGGCTTTGCCAAGAACTTTACCCAGCTCGTCACGCTTCGAGCTCTGCAGGGCATGTTCGAGGTACGATGCTCTGACCTCCTTTCTGTCTTCTTTTCTGTTTTCTTCCCTGTCCCCCTAACACGCCCAGTGCTGCATCAGCCCCGGCTTCATCCTTGTCATCGGCTCCTGGTACACCACGCGAGAACACGCTTCGCGCTCGCTCGTCTTCCAGAGCGCCAATGCCGGGTTCGGAATCATTTCCAGCCTGATCCTGTACGGCATCGGTTCCGTGCAGTACCGACGACCCGACTTTGAGGCGTGGCGGTACATGTCCTACGTGGGTTGTTGGCCGTCCTTTTGACTAATTATGCTTTGTGCCCCGTATCTGACAAGAACCAATAATTGCCTCGATCCTCAGTTCCTCGGGTCTCTTACCATTGTCGTCGGAATTCTCTGCCTCTTTTTCCTGGGCACGCCGTCCGAGGTTCGCTGGCTGTCGCCAGAGGAAAAGAAGATGGCCAACGTGCGCATCCGCAGCAACAACACCGGCAATGACAGAACGGGAGTGAAGAAGTGGCGGTGGGATCAGGCGCGCGAGTGTCTAATAGATCCCTGCGTAAGTTTCCCCTCTCTCAGCTTTCCTATTGGCGATGTAGGCCTGGCCCGAGTTCCCTCTGACGACAGAAACCTGTGCTAGTTTTGGTTTTTCGGCATCAACGCCTTTCTCAGCTCCGTTCCCAATGGCGGACTGACGACGTTTGGGAGTATCATCATGACCTCGTTTGGCTTTAGTAGGTCTTATTTTTTCTTCCCTTTCCTGCCTTCTCCCTTTTCTATCGTCCAAGGGTCGTGCAAAGGTCTCAACACTGATTACCCCACAGCAAACCTTCAGGTTATTCTCTTGGACATCCCTCGCAGCGCATTCAGTGTCTGTTACTTTGTCATCATTGGCCTAGCTACAAGTCGGTGGAAGAACCTGCGCATGTGAGCAAATAACCAATAGCTTCTTCTCTCTCCCTTGCAGGCAGTCGCAGTCGCTAACCATTGCTCTGTCAAAGGTACTTCATGGCGTTTTCCGTCATCCCTCCATTTATTGGTTTCCTCATGATGTCCCAGCTGCCCGACGAGAACAGTTATAGGTGGACTAAATGGGGCGGGTAAGGCTGAGATTCTCCACCAGTCCCGGCTTTTCCTGCTTTTCCTACTTTTCCCTGCAATGCTAACATGTCGTTCTAATTCAAAGCTACTTCATGTCCGTCACCTTTGTAATCGCCTTATTCCTCTCCTGGACCCTCATTCCGTCCAATGTGGCGGGTCGGACCAAGCGAACCTTGACCTCGTCCTTCACCTTTGTCGGCTACTGCGTCGGCAACATGGTTGGGTCGCAGATCTTCAAGGCAGCCGATGCAGTATGTTGCATGGCCCCCCACCGCACCTTTGCGTTTTTTTTTATACACGATTCATGCTGATCCCCTGTAGCCTGCATACACCCCCGGCATCATCGGGTGCACCGTCTGCTTCGGGCTCGAGTTCTTCCTTATTGTCATTTGGCGAACGGTGCTTGTGATGCGCAATCGGCGTCGAGACAAGAGCATGCTGGAGCAGGGCATCACGGCAGAGGAGAGAGCCGAGCGAGGCAAAGTGCTCGGCGAACAAGACTCCACTGACTTTGGGAATCCCTATGTGAGTAGAGTGGCATTCTTATTCGGAAAGGGCACACAAAGTGTAGAGAGAAAGACTTTGCTGACAAATCTGCAGTTCCGCTACACGATGTAGTTGTAGGTACTCGTACCCATAGATGATTACGGAGGGCATAGGCATGGGCCAAGGAGAACGGTCACGCGCAATCTTATTGCGCTAATGTATCTATGAATAACTCGCCGTAGTTGCATTAGAAGCACTGACGTCAAAGATGTGGACTTTCAGCCCTGCCGCGTGGTACGCAATGTGAAATGTGAAATGTGCTGAGCACTCACGTCTGCTAAGAAAAGATACAACGAGGGGTCCCTGCAACGAGTAAGATGCCTATTATGCCTTGTAAGATGTGGCTAGTGCCGGACGGGATACATACAGGAAACAGGAACGCATATCTCTCACACGCGTCCAGGCATAGCATTACACTTCTGCCTAAAGCTTTCAGATAGGGTAGTCTGGATTTATGATGTTTTTTTTTATTCGACTATCCCCATAAAGTAAAGTGTACAGAAAAGTCTAAAGTCAAAAAGCACAAAGGGCTCGTAGAAGAACAGGCTCGCGAGAGCTTTTATATTTTAAGCAGTAACCCCCTCCCTCTTACAGGGTCAGCATCACGCCCAGAAGGCCTGTGGCCGCGATGACGGCCCCGAGCATGGGCATCTCCCGTACGCCGGCGCTCTTCTTGGTAGACGTAGCCGAAGCCGAAGCGCTAGTAGACGAGCTCGTGTGTGATGTAGTCTTGGATGACGACGATGTCTTGGCAGTCGACGTGGTCGTCTTCATCGTCTTGGTGATGCTGTCAAATATGGACGTGGCCGAGGCAGCCTCCGCCGTCGCGATGGATGCAGCAGCGGACGTTATTTCGCCAAAGACGGACGTGGCCTTGCTGGCAACATCGGTCCCGACCGAGACGCCCTCGGAGGTGAGCTTGCCATAGGCAGAGGTTGCATGGCTGGCGACATCGGTCGCGACGGAGGCGGCAGCAGAGGTGATGACGCCAAAGACAGAGGTGGCATCGCTGAGAATATTGTCTGCCGTCACGGTCGTGGCAGCGCCGAGAGCGAGGAGGAGGACGGCGTTCTGTGGGGCGTGCATTTTTGCGTGTTGTGGGTTTTGTTGTTGCTTGAGAAAGCGTTTCGAATGTGACTTGAAGTATCTTCGTCTGTTGTCTGAAACTTTGCGTATGTTCTTCGCTGCCCCTGTGGTATCTTTCGAGCTCTTGGGGGAGACTCTGCACTTTTATGGGATCTTTGGGTTCTTCAGGTTCTTCGAGTTCTTCGAGTTCTTCGAGTTCTTCGAGTTCTTCGAGTTCTTCGGGCTGTTCGGCGCTGCTGATGATCGACTGGAATGTTTGCAGCAGAGGAGACGAGAGGCCGACTTCATATACATATCGGTAGCGTCTGGCTTGTAGTCTCGTTTGAATTGGTTAGGTACGACATACGACGTAGCAGGTTGCCTCCGTTCATTCCTCTCGCTCGTTCTCGCTCTTTTCGCTCCCTTTAGCTCGTTTTGCCACCTTCTGTAGGGCCTAAACGGCCAAGCCCACTCCAAAATAAAGAACAGCAAGAAAGGGGATCCACTCAGTGGAGCCAGCCTGCCCCAGCCAATACTCCGTAGAGGCGCAGTATTTACCACGAATTCGCATTCCCTAACAGCCACTCGCTATGTTATGCGGAAGCCTCGGTGGGAAGTGCCTCGGATACGAGTACTCGTATGATATCTTGAGCAGAATCTCAAACGTCTTTCTTTCTCCGATCTTTGAGTTCATGATCCTCTCCTTACTCAGCACTGTACTCAGCATCTCCCTGCAGGCCTGGCAGGGCGACTAGCCATCCGTTGTGGCTGCGGGGAAGGCCGTGTTAGCTGTGTGGCGGCTGTCATGAAGAGCAACAGCAGAATTGCGCTTTGTTGGCCATGTAGATCTCTTCCCTGTGTGTGCGGGAGCTGGCGCCTGCCGGGCTGTTGCTTGTTGACTCGGTTGCCGTCACCGAAGCCTGTTGCTCGGATGAGCTCGCCCGGCTGATGTCGTCATGATGTTTTCTCTCGTCTGCTTCTGTTTGTCTTTGTCCGTTAAAAACGATTCGGGCTGTGGCTGAGAAAAAAGTTTCGACCTCATGTGCCAACGGCCCGAATGAGAAGAACTGGATGAAAACAACCTCTATAAGCATCGTCTGACACTAACGGCTGTCATAATATTTGTAGTTTTTATGTTTTGTTTTTTGCCGTCCTCGTGTCAATCTGTTAGAAAGAAAACTGGAAAGGTTGCCTAAAGGGTCGCTCCTCAACCATGATTCTTTGGCATGATCTTAGTAAACCTCTAAGAATAGTCTTAATTCTAGCTGCTGAGCTCCGTTAATACCCCGCATACTCTCCGCCTCATCCTTGTTTTTCATCCACAATCCTATTATTCTTGCGTCACTCATAAGCTTGGGGCACCTCTTTGAAAATTTAACTTTTTTTGAAGCTTCTGAAAACTTCCTGATAGTCGCAAGCCCATTGTTTGAAATTTACATATTCTACACCGATCTTTGTTTTTCCTCAATTGTCTCTCCCAGGGGCTTTGCGGCAATTGAAAGAATAAAAACAAGCCTACTGACGTCATGGGCGATTTCAATGCCATCATGTCCGTGTTCATGATTGTCTTGGCCTCGACAAACGTTTATGGACAGCTCCAGAAAGCGCAATATTCTGGCTCTAACACCATCGTAGGAGCAAAAGCGGCAAGGGAATCCCATCGGCGCATTTTTCTCCAATGCAAGTTCAGTGACATTTTAGAAGTTGTGCTAGGCAATAGGCACTCGCAGGCTCAGGAATCTACCAGCGACTTACACTATTGGCTGTCTCCTACCTCACGGCCAACAACAGCTGCACATGGGCCGCTACGATCGTATCACAGTCGGCGCCGGCTTGGCGAATGTCTCTCTGACAAGATTCCCCACCACACAGCCGATAAAGAGGAGTAGAGTTGAAGCTCTGCCCTTAATCTGCAGCATGTACACTGCACAGATGCGGGTGATTTTCGTGGGAGTTGCGCTCTTTTTTAAGCTTAATCACTTAAAGCTCTGTGTTATTAGCAGACACGAAGAAACCACCAAATAATAGTGTTCTGCCCAGCCAAAACGCCATAGCCAAGACGACGTTGGAGTACCAGCACTGGCTGTTAAACCATAATAACGACAGCATTCATTTGACCAGCCGAGAATTGCGCAAGCAATGTCTCTTGACGGCCGCTGCAGGTTCGGAGGTGCGCTTGGCAGCGCAGCTCATTGGTTGTCACCATCGACATCACCATCGGCCATGCTCTTGCGTGCTTGAGATGGACGGAACGAAAGTACTTGCGGGTTTTGCAGTCGCCTCGGAAGCCTGTTCTCTTTTGCTTTTTCTTTTTCTTTTTCTTTTCTTTTTCCTTTTCCATACATGCCAGAGGCTGGACCAGCGCCTTTTGCAAACATGTTCGACGTGCAGAAAGCAGAGAACGCCGCGACCGGCAAGACAGAAATGGTAGAAGGCCTGGAAGAGGCCGGCGGGAGGTCGGCGCCGCCTCCGGTCACCGGCCGCGTCCCCGTGCCCTTTTTTCGGTCGACGCTGTTCCAGATCCTCGTCGTCGGCCTCTGCGCCTTCTGCGCGCCCGGCATCTGGAGCGCCATGAACGGCCTCGGCGTGGGTGGGTCGCAGAGCCCGGACCTCGTCAACGCGGCCAACGCGCTGCTGTATGCCTTTATGACCGTCACGTGTTTCCTCGGCCCCTGGCTGACCAACCGGATCGGCTTCCGCTGGACGCTGGCGCTGGGCTCTGTCGGCTACCCGCTGTACGCGGCCGGGCTGTACACTAACAACCGCTTCGGCATCACCTGGTTCGTCTACGTGGGCTCTCTGGCCTGCGGCATCAGCGCCGGCTTCTTCTGGAGCGTCGAGGGCGCCATCACGACCGGCTACCCAGAGCAGCACAAGCGCGGCCGCTACCTGGCCACCTGGTTCACCTTCCGCAACATGGGCAACGTCGTCGGTGGCGCCGTCTCGCTGGCCATCAATCACCGAACCAGCCGCCGGGGCAAGGTCGGCTACCAGACTTACCTCGGCTTCATCGCAATCCAGTGCCTCGGACTCGTCTTCGGCCTGCTGCTGTCGAACCCGGAGCAGGTCCGCCGCGACGACGGCACACGCATCGCGGCCCCGCGTGGCATCCCCTGGCGCGCCGAGCTAGCGGCCATGCGCCGCCTCGCTGTCAGTCGCCCCATCCTGTTGCTGGTCCCGCTGTTCTGGTACTTTGGCTGGATCCAGGCCTACCCGGGCACGTACCTGGCCGCCTATTTCTCCGTCCGCTCGCGCGCCCTCGGCAACTTCCTTTCCGCCATCGTCGGCACTATCGCCACCTGGCTCACCGGCGTCCTCGTCGACCTGCCCTGGATCCACCGCCGCCGCCAGACCCGCGCCGTCGTCACGTACGGCCTCATCGCCGCCGTCAACAGCGCAACCTGGATCTGGGCTGTCGTCGTCCAGAACGACTTCCGCCGCTCCCACCCCGTCCTCGACTGGGCCGATGACCAGCACAGCTTCGCTCGCGGCTTCGGCGTTTACCTCTTTGAGCGCATTAGCGCCGCCATGGTAGAGAACTACATCTACTGGTGCATCGGCAACCTGTCCGACTCGCCCGGCGACCAGATCCGCTACAGCTCCCTGCTGCGCGGCATCGAGACCGCCGCCGTCGCCGTCGGCTTCGGCGTCCAGGCCGTGCCCACCGCCCTGATCGCCACAGCCAGCATCAATCTGGGCCTCTGGATCATCGCCCTGCCCTTCAGCTACTACGCCACCTTGCAGGTGGTGCGCAAATTCAACGAGATCGAGGCCAAGGACCGACGCCTGCCGGCCGACGAGGCTGTGGCCGATCAGGTCCGCCAGACAAACTTGTAAGGTAGATAAATTGCTCCAAGGCGGATGGCCCGGCATATGGGGGCCTGTCTTTCGAATTGGCTGTCCAATGGAGCATGACACCCTTACATAAGATGCAGGCAGATATGTGGTCGTACGGGGGCCGCAGTTGCCAATGCAGTCTCGGCAACTTTTTGTTGAGTAGATGGGCAGATCGGGGAAGGCGTGACCAATCAGCAGCAGCTTCCTGCCGTATTCACGGGGTTATCTCTCATTACTGTGGAGCTCGCCAGTCGTCAGCTCGGACAGATAGCAGGTGCAAACAGCCTCAGTATGGTTCTCGGGGATAACTCCATGACTCTGTCCTGCCAGATTTTTTGGCTGTCCACGCGCCGTTTGTTCTCCTGTCATGCCTGGCCTCCAAATAAAACGGCCTTCTTCGTTCCCGTTCCCACCAAGGCACGCAGCAGCCACTGCTGTTATGTCCTTCGTAAAATATCTTACATTCGTACTCGTAAGACTACGCTCATGACGTTGCTGCTGATGCACCGATTGAAAAGGCCGAAGGCCAGACAACACCCGGAATTAAAAGCTACGCCAATCCCGAACGTTCCTTCCCGCGCTAAAAATCCCAAC